>JAEQBH010006981.1:0-112267 GCA_016808115.1 Tetrastigma voinierianum | reverse complement strand
CTGGTGGCTTGTATATGGTCCATTGAGTGCGATGGCACCCGAGTGTCATTCAGCGTCGCTATTGGCATCGCGTGTCAGGAAGGCGGCGCCCCGCGGTTTGTAGCTCAATCGAGTTTATTAGCGATGTCACCTTGGAGCACTTGAGCTTGTTTCGATTGTATCTCCTTTGTCCGAGCTCGTAATTGTTCACCGCTTGTTTTATTGATTCCTTATTTGCCAAGGAGTGTTTATGTTAAAAATTATAATTTTGGTCAACCGCTTGATCAATGGTTTGATCGTTCATCGCATGTAGTATGTATACAACACTGTTATGATTTTGACAAGCACTCCTCCTGTTTTGATCAATATATCTCCTTGCTACAATTTGAATGGTGCGCTGTTTTTTTTGTTGATCTTCTTATTCTTCTCGTGTGAACATTCTATCAAAGTTTCATAATTTTCCTCAACCTGATGGACTGTTGGCAGTCAGGTTCAACCGGTTAGTCTGACTAGCTTGTGTGGAGCGCCTGTTTTTGTGTTTGAGCCCAAATCGACATGGGTCGGGCCCATAAGCTCAAGCTCGACCATGGCAGTATTGTGGGTCCATTTGGGCCATGGATTGTTACATGCAGCCCACCGCGAATCCATGTGGATATTGGTGGTGAAGTGTTGAAATCTTAAAAGATTCACTAAGATGGGAAATGAGGAGGGGAGGAATGGGGAAGCGATTTCAGACTGATTGGGGCTCTTTCCAAAGCTTGAAGGAGAAAAAAACGAAGAGGCTTTGATTGCTGGAGGTGGGAATTAGCATAAAAAGACATAGAGATCAGATTGGATGAAAACCTTGAGGAGGGGCACACTTCCGGGCTGAGACACACGTTTGCTGGATTTTTTCCGGGATGTATAGCTTGGTTTCTGTTTAGCGTCTTATGTGAGGGAGGTAAGAAATGGACCCTTTCTCCACTCTATTCTTCTTTAAGATACGTTCTGATCAAATTTGAAGTTTCTCTCAACCATTTGAGCTCGGTTTTTCACGCCATACGTGAAAGCCGGTTCAACAGCTTTCTGCTAGGCAGTTTGTGTAGTTTTTGTTGTTTTGCTGGTTCTCACCATACGAGCTGAGAATCAATCACCGTTTGTTTTGTTAGATTTCTAACTCCTTATAAAAGTTCTTGGAAAATTTTGAGAGCCTCTTCAACGATTTGACTGGTTCAAACCAGATCATTCGGTTCATTCAGATTAGGTTTTCGGTGAAAGGCAGTTTGTAGTTTTTGTTGTTTTGGTTATTCCTTTACTCATCTGAGCTGAGAATCAATCACTGCTTGTTTTTTTAGATTTCTAACTCCTTTATAAAAGTTCTGGGAAAATTTTGAGAGCCTCTCAACGATTTGGACTGGTTCAAAACCAGACTCATTCGTCTTATTCAGATTAGGGTTTTCAGGAAAGGTAGTTTTGTAGTTTTTGTTGTTGAGTTTGGTTGGTTCTCACTCATCCGAGCTGAGAATCAATCACCGTTTGTTTTGTTAGATTTCTAACTCCTTTATAAAATTTCTGGAAATTTTTGAGAGCCTCTCTCAACGATTTGGACTGGTTCAAAAACCAGATCATTCTGGTTCATCTCAGATTATTAGGGTTTTCAGGAAAGGCAGCTTTGTGTAGTTTTGTTGTTTTGGTTGGTTCTCACTCATCTGAGATGAGAATCAATCATTGTTTGTTTTTTTATATTCCTAACTCTTTAAGGAAGGTTCTGACAAATTTTGATAGCCTATCTCAACTGGATGAATCTTGTGTTGATAAAACCAGATTAGCCGGTTCATTGAATTCAGTTTGTTGAAACAGTAGTTCGGGTCTTTGGCGCCGTTTTGTATCAGTTCTCACCAGTCTGAGTTGGTTTTCTACTTGGTTTGTTTTTTTTGGATTTATGAATTTTGAGGAATGGTCTGAAAAATTTTTAGAGCCTCTCTCAATCGTCTTAACTGGTTGGGAAACCGAACCAGCCGGTTCATTGGGTTAAGTTTTCCGGAACGGCAGTTTAGGTACTTTGCTTTGTTTCAGGCTGTTTTTGGTCATCTGAGTTGGAATTGCACTCCGGTCATTTTATTAGATTCCTGAGTCTGTGAAGGATGCTTTGACAAAGTTTCAGAATTTTTCTTTAATCGTTTTGGATTTGTTGAAAATCGATCTAACAGTTGTGCAAGACACTCATGGCAGCCCCATATTTTAGCATGTTTCAACCCGAATCTATCATGGCGTACTTTTAGTTGGCCCCAGAAACCTGTAGGTCAGCTTTTGGGGGTTTGAGTTCAGTTTTGGTTTGAACAAAGTGAGGTAGTGGGTAATGTGGGATTGCATGTATGGTTTAGTTTGTGGGTTTTAAAGAGAATGTGTGCTAAAGTAAGCAAAACCACTTACCTCCTTTCAAACGTTTCCTTTCCTTTTGGTATAGGATCCAATATTTGGTTTTAATGCATGATGTATGATGTATTATTTGCTCCTATCTATTCCTCGTTTATACATGGCTAGTACTCCTGCACATGCTTAGTCGTTGGTATTTGTATTCATATGCGTATACGGTGTTTGATTCCGACATTTGTGATGGCTTTTGAGTTTTTTGATCGACCTCTTATGTAGCTGCTAGGGACCACTGTGTGTATGTGCTTTAATGTTGCAATGAATTTCACATGGATGCTTTTGTGTTCGTGTCATGCATGTCATATGTTCACTGGGCTAACCTTGATGTGTAGCTGCGGCCAGGGACCATGTGTACGCCATTTGCCATTTTGGTTGAGTTTTTGCTACGTTAGATACCAATTAGGTTGGTCTGATCTAAGTTGTATGTTTAGCCTAAGAGACTGGTCCTGGATGGCACCCACATGTCTCTACATACCCAATTCACTATTAGAGACCGAGTTCCGGGCTTAGAGGGGTGCTACCTCATAGCGAGGTACCTTCCCGATAGGTAATCGATCCCCGACCCGTAAATCTAGTTTTCGCATCGTTTTTCCATACCGAGTCATTGGGGTTTTTGTTCTTACTTGCTCTCCCATTTAAAAATAAAAATAAAAGTAAGTGGCGATCAAAGTAAAACTGCTCCTCCTTTGGGACGGATTTTCCAAAACCTCTAAAATCAACCCACATTTTCTTTCACATTTTTTTTCCTCCTTCCATTTAAAAGCGAGTCGCACCTGCCCGTGGATCGGGTAGGGTCCACAAATTGGCGACGACTGGGATCGAACCTTTAATCTCTCGGTGTTTCATAAGAGGATCAAACTTGAACTTGAGTTATGTATATTTGGAGTTATTACGGTTCATCGACCAATAGACTGTTAAAGGCACAAATGACTGAATGATCACGCACCTATTGGTATTGCATACACTTATGGTTTGTTTGTGCTTGGTTGTTCACGTGTTGGACTCAAATATGTTGCCCATGGTTGATTTGGTACTCTTAGCTATATGTTTTTTGATTGGCATGGGATATTGCTCAGACGTAGATTTGTGGGATAGGGCTTGCTCTTTGTGCATGATTGTTTGCTGCATGACTGCTCATTCCCTTGCATGACTGCTTCTTCGTCAGCTGTGTTTGTGGGGCACGTGTATCCCCTTGTTTCCGAATCACTAGTCTTGGTCGATTATTCTCCTCATTGATCGGGCTTATGTCGTTGTGAGTCATTCCTAACCGTCTACCTTCGACCGTTGGGGTTTGGAATAAGGTCTAGCATAAGGGCTATATCGATAATGGGAGCACTATGTAAGATGATCTGATGTCGAGCAATGAAGACCAGAGGCCCCGAGCCAGATTTCATGGATACGTGTGGCCTGCATGCCACTTTGATTGTTGGATTACGCATCTTGGGCTGCGTGATCCCGCGGTCATCTAGCCATTAGACTCGCTTTCCCTTTGTTAGCTAGCCGCTTTACCCCCTGCTGTGGCTACTACATGTCGGTCTCGCCCCGCATGTGGGCCACATATCGATTAGCTGTTGATGTCACATGTTCGCTCATTCCCTTAGAGGATTTCATCGCTGGATCAGACATCGGATTGATTGATTGATAGACACGGACTCGACATGCCCCTTTCCTTTTTTGTGCATTGTTAACTAAGAGCGACTGGGTTCCCGAGCTTGATTCTGGACGGAGGTAGACTTGTTAGAGATCTCGCATCCATTACGCCGGCTAGAGTGGTGCATCAAATCATAGAGAGGCTGACCCTCGCACGCTTACTATCGACTGGGACTGGCTGAGATTACAGATACCATGACATCTCTCCGGGATGCTATTTGGGATCGGGATTGCAGGATTGATGGGCACTGTGGCCCAACCATTGCCACCTCTGGGAGCACCCCGCATGACTCTACTGCACCTCCACCACCACCTCACCATCATCCGACCCACTCGGTATTGGTCAGACTATACTGCCTCCACCTCCTCCACTCACTCCCACCTCATTATCTGGACCCACCGTACAACAAGACTATACAAGCCCACCTCCACCACCACCACACTGGTTCAATCAGCCCCGGCAGCTGGAGCGGTTCCCATGGCCGTGACCGAGACCATGCCATTACTCCGCTGTGACCCCCCCGTGACCGACATTGATAACACTGGGCAGTTCGTATCGATAGTTCGAGCAGGATCGTGTCTCGTATGTTTCCGATGGAGTTATAGGTTGACGGATATCGACAGATCTTCCAAATGGGCGGGCCTTGCTGCTGAGTGTCCCATGCCGATATCGAGAGGTACATCAGATAGTGCCCTCAGATTAATTTGCGCTTATATTAAAGATCGTATGCGCGGCATAGATCGGACGAGCACAAATGATCATGCTTTTCCCTTTGTCGTCAGCAGCCGCCTCAGCGCTGCCTGCATCATTGACCCCTTCGAGGCGAGACGTAGGAGCTCATCGACAACATTCTCATCACCGTAGTGTGGATGTATCCCGGAGAGAGTTAGAGGCCCTCAGGCCTGATGAGCCTTTGCCACTCAATTCATCCCTGCTGGAGAGGCAGCCATCGCACACTATAGATAGACCCTCAGAGCGCGATCAGATCGGCATGATTATGCTGTAGTCTCACTTCTCGCTTGCTAGGCATCTCCATGGCCCTGGGCTGGCATGCACTTTGGATCATTGGTTCAGCCCTCTATGGCATCAGGAGGGCATATCTAGAGGATTATATGCACTCTTCCTCCTTCGACTAAAAGGAAGAAGCTGTGGCCTGGGACCTGCACCATCTGATGTTGGTGCCATTGGCATGACAGGACACAGATCCCCACGTCACCTCCGTTTGCAGACAAGGTAGACACTCCTTACCAGGATAGGGCTGGTCAAGATGCAGCGCCGCCTACTCCTTTCAGCCGGTTGGATCCTACTTTTCTACATCCGTCTACTACGCCCGGGCATATGTTACTGTGCACCTCGCGAGGCCACTTGAATAAAGACCATCGCAGCGATAGGAGCACCACCTCCACTCGAGGTGGCCGGCTATAGGCGCCTTTACACAACTCGGATGCCACCGAGCCGAGCATTTCGTAGATCAAGCGAAGGGGGTTTGATTGTTCCACCACCACCTGCACCACCACCACAGCCTCACCCCACCCATTCAGGATCACCCCCACCGGTACCTATCATCGAGAGCCGGTCATGATACGATAGCCGCAAGCAAAGATTGAGGCATGCTATTCAGACTTGATTGATCAAGGTTTGGTCGACTTAGGACGCCCGTCGCGACTACGCTGCATCTGCTACTCACTCATGACACTGGGAGTCGCACCTCCACCCCTGGGTGTACATTTGATCGAGTATTCAGAGATGAGATATTCATGATGGGATGGGATGTGAGGTTCTCACCAATCGCCTTTGTATGCAAACCTCGCAGTTTATGTGGCACCTGTGGTCAAGAGTCTCCACCATTTAGATTGACCTGCATGATGTTCCCACCGCATGCCAATATCTCCTGTGATACTTTACAACATGTTCCTCCCATGACACCTTTCTATCTCCGTCCCTGAGGAGTATGGGCCGCACATAAAGATGTTCATTGTTACGAGGAGTGGGAGGATAGCTCACCCCCACCTGCTGATAGACCTTTGTTGGCATTGATGATGAGGATGAGATTCATAGGGAAGATGATGATTTTTGCGCCAATTATGCACTACTCAGCCCGTATTTCCATTTGGAGCTTATTGGCTCATCCAAAGACAATATAGAGAGACGCATTGATCGGGAGCTCACAGACAGAGTCGATATCGCTACTACCCTGGGGTCGATCCACTCTTCTCTCGATCGGATAGGGCTACATGCATAGTGTTTTCTGATGATGATTTACCACCTGAGGGATCATACCATGTTCGCCCTTTGTTCATCGATGTTGCTTGTTCAGTCGTAGGTGCCGCTTCGCCCTGCTGGTCAACGGCTCTCCGCCTTAACGCTTTGTCCACTGGTTGTCGCCATTGTTTCGATTTTCACCGTCCGATTAGCCATCCATACGTACTCATCGAGCTTATGACGGATTCCGAGGATGCGATGGGTACTCACTACACATGTCATGATCGGGTCCAACAGACACTCCATACTCTTCGTTTTCGACATCCAACATCCTTAACCTCGTCAATGCCTCTTGGATTCATGAGGCGGGTGCTATACCCATCTCGCCCATCGAAGGTGAAGTTCATACACGAGGGCGCATTATCATCACAATACGGGCCGATTACGCGATGTGCCATTACTTCCTTCCGAGCTGCCATGGCGTATGCTTCATTGGCAAGTGAGAGAATGCATTTGCACTCTGATCAGGGTTTGTTTTTGAGGAGGTCCAGGTTGTCAGTTTAGAGGATGACGATAGAGACATGGTACCTATGTCTTTGATCAAAGACGCTGAAGACTTTGCGCTTAACATGATGAGAGGCATGTCCTATATGCCTGGCTTAGGGTTGGGTCGCCGCCAGCAGGGCCACGCGAGTTTACTTTTACAGTTGATCATGACATATCTTATGGTTTGGGTTACATCCCAACGGCAGATGATGCATCCATTATTACGGCCCGATCGTGAGAGAGTGAGAGCTCGCATAAACCGCATTCCATTCGATTATCCCCTTCGCCCGTACACTTTTCAGTTGGCTGACTATTTTATCAAAGAATCAGAGCATGTACCGCACTGCAGGAGTCAGACTAGCGTTTCAAAGATGGCTGAGATTCAGGGCATTCAGCATGCCTTAGGACAGATTTGTTTGAATTCGAGACCACTGTTACTCAGGTTGTGACAGCTTGTACCCCATCACCTGATAGAGCCATGTTTTTTCCATGTGCTTTCCGAGGAGATCCCCGACTACGATCTACCCATGGATTCGGGGATGAAACCGATGAGCGACTCTTCCGATACTTACATGGATCGAGATGGACATGATCGGCACTGGCCGTTTCGGTGATACAGCCCCGCGAGGGCCCCATTTTGCTTTTGACATGTTTGGAATTTCTATGATTGATTCTGATGTCGGGTGGACACTTTACGACGCTCAGACCGACAAGAATGGACATGATCTAAGACCGCCGCATTCCTGATGTTTCCACCCGGGCCTCGATTCTCTTCGATGTGTTTGAATTTCTATGCTTGAGTTTGATGATGATGTATTTGTTGCTACTGACATATTACCTATGATACCGCTTCGGTTGAGGGAGTCAGTCCGACTCGTGACCCAATTCCTCTTCTTTGACACTGGTGTCCCGGTTCACACCCGCTTGATGACATTTCTGATGGTAATAATGACATGAGTATTTCGAGTATTCGCTTGTGTCACAGCATTTTCCTTTGATTGCACCACGCCTCGCAAAGACATGTATACGGCTAATGATGATGGAGACACATGACCCACTAGGGTGGTAAGTCAGAGTCTAATTCTGATACAGAGGACAGGAAAGTTACACCCATTTCTGGTAACACGGAGTTCATAGATTTTGGTGTACTGTGATCAGCCTGTGGAGATTAGATTTGGCTCTTTTCCATCTCATGATGAGAGGTTAGATTTATCGACCTACTCAAGTCATACTTGGATGTATTTCAGATGGTCTCTATGAGGCATGCCGGTGCCCCACCCCACTATAGTTCAAAGATCACCTGCCCATTCTCGCCACATGTTAGGCCAAGCAAGGTAATCAGGAGACCACATCCTCGATGGAGTTTGGTAAAGGAAGAGGATTCAAAAGCAACTTAGTTGTTGGCTTCCGCCGCAGTTGAGTATCCCGAGTATCACAATGTCGCCTCTGCCCAAAAGGATGGCAGGCAGTTTAGTTGACTCGAGATTTGAATAAGGCACTCTAAGGTATGATTTCCTCCCACACATTGATATGTTAGTTGACAAAGATCAGCAGGTGGCACCCTATGCTGTCCTCTCATGGATGGTTTTCGTATAATCAGATTTAATGGCTCCAGATATGGAAAAGACTTCTTTCATCACAGAGCTGGGTAATTCATCACATTCCGGCTTCATGCCATCACAAAATGCAGTGGGCCACCTATCGTGAGAGTCGCTACTACTTTATTCCATGACATGATGCATAGAGATGTTGAGGTATACTTCGTGGATGACATGATAGTAAGTCCCAAGTGTATGTGATCACTTAGTTGTGCCTTACAGAGATTCTTCGAGAGGATCACGCTTCCGTATTGAGATTGAATCCCAAGAAGTGCACTTTAGTAACTTCGAAAATTGTTTGGTCACATTGTTAGTGAGCGCAGATAGAGGTTGATCCGTAGAAGATCAAGGCTATACTTGACATGCCGCCTCCGAGAGGACCGAAAGAGATCAGAGGCTTTTAGGCGCACTACACAATACATCAATGTTTTTATCATAGGACTAACAAACATATGCGAGCCTATCTTTCGCCTTCTCTCGAGGAAGAACCAACTTACTAGCTTGAAACGATGATTGCCGTTGTGCTTTTGAGAAGATTAAGGAGTGTTTACTTTCCTCCTCGCTTAGTGCTCTGACACCTGCGGCCCTCTTCTATATTTGTCAGTGTCAGACATAGCTTTGGGATGCATGTTAGCTCAGCTCGATGATTCAGGAAAGGAGCGAGCCATTTATTATCTGAGTAAGAGGATGCTGGAATATGAGTGTAAATACATTATGATTGAGCGCCTCTGTTTAGCGTTGGTTTGGGTTACTGTGAGATTCTAGGCACTATGTGACAGCACTGCATCGTTAGCCTCGATTAGATCCAAACCATCGAGATATTTGTTCGACCGACTGCTCGACCGGTAGGCTCATGAGATGGTTGGTTCTATTGACGTGAGTTTGATATTCAATATATGACACGTAACTCCAGTAGGAAGCATTGTTGCGCATCATTTGGCTTCTTTGCTAGTGTCCGATGATTGCATTCAATTGACTATGATTTCCCTGACGGCAATTTGTTTCTAATGACCAAGATTACAGATGGCAATTTGTACTTGATGGTGCCGCCAATCAGTCGTGGTTTGGTATTGGTATTCATTGATATCACCACAGGTGATCACATTCCCGTATCGCCCGATTAGTATTTTCCGCTCATCGCGCTTGACGAATAATATGGCTGAGTAATGAGGCTTGGTAATACGGCTCCAGAGACCGCGCCGGATCTTGAAAATAGACAAGCTGAGATCCAGGGGATTCCAACTTAGTTATACAAGAAACCTGTAGGTATCCAAGAGGACTCCGGATGAAAAGTCGAGGCCCTACCATGCTTACTTAGACCTACTCGTTGCTGGGGATTTGAAGAGTTGAGATATATTCACCGCTTCTGTGGGAAGAGAATCGGTTTGCCGGGATAAGTACACCTTAGGCTTCGTGGCTGAGATTCCTCATGAGTGATTGTGCGACCACCACCGACGAGACCAAACTGCACCCGCCATTATTGCCGCTTGATTGGAGATATTGAGAATCGTGATGAGCTACCATGGTATCATGATATTTATCGGTCATTATATGGCGATTATCCCGAGACAATACATCCGCTGATACGAGCATTGAGACGCTTGGTCACCAGATTTGTTATTTGTGGGATGCCCTTTTATAGAGATCACCCGATGGCCTGTTATTATTATAAACCGACCGCGCCCGCAAATCAAGTAATGAGAGAGGTTCATGCTGGAGTCTCTGTGCTCCACACATGGAGCCACATGCTAGCGTAAGATTATGAGTGACCGGTTACTTGGGTTGACTATGGGAGGAAAAGGATTGTTGCCGCTTGTACGTAGATGTCCTGGAGTGTCGATGCACGGAGATCCTGATACACGTGCCACCTTCCGAGCTGCAGCACTTACATCCCCCTTGGCCGTTTCGCATGGGGCATTGATATTATCGAAGATCTCACCCAAATCTTCTAGCTGGCATGAGTGCCATCCCGGCTATTGGATTATTTCACTAAGTGGGTGGAAGCCTACTTTATGTCGGGATTGACACGAGTGGCCAAATTCATCGATCGCATTATCTATCGATATGGGGTCCCCATGAGTTGATCTCGTGATATATTTTATTTGCGCTAAGTGGATACATTGGTTCAAGAGTATGGTATTCAACATCACTGAATATCCGTACATAAAGCCATGGGACCATCGGGGCAATGGAGGCCGCAAATAAGAATTACTGTTGAGGATTTGAGTGACAATAGACTTCCAAGGATTGGTCGCAGAAGCCTCGTATTCAGTTTATCGTACATCTTTTCTGCAGCATTTCACTGGTCTACACCTTATTCTTTCGTATATGCAGGCCGGAGGCAAGGTTACCCGCTGAAATTGAGACGGGGTCCTTAAGAGTAGCATTAGAGTATCGATACTGAGACTCCGAGTGGGCCTGGCCCCGTTATGATCACCAAATTTTTGGATGAGAGGAGATTGAGGGCGTGAGATCATGTTCGGGGCTATCGAGGAAATGACCATGTATTTAGAAAGGTCGTTCAGAAGTTTAAAGGCGACTCTGTCTTGAAGGTCCTCCGGGATTGACTAACATCCTAGAGGAAAGCGGACCGAATTGGAGCGGGCCTTATGGCTTGTCCCCGAGATCCGACTTCAAGAGAGCAACTGTCAGATTTCCTGACGGAATCGCTTCATAGAGCTCGGGCCTAATGTGGGATCACCAAGAGGTTTTATCATTGAGATCATGAGCCGAGGATGGTGGCCACCGCCAGTAGCCATATTCCCTATTACACACCCATACATCGATATATCCTATTGCTAGCCTCTTGAGCCTCACGGTTTATTATGGCCTATTCTTTCATTCAGCCTTGTATACTTTTTCGACTGGTCAGCTACCTCAGGCACTTTTCATTTTATTATTCGATATGTGAGCAGATTATATACTGGTGAATAATTCTTTGTTTGTCTTTCTCGCATCATTGCTTGTTTCTTTTCTTCTCCATTTTCAAAATTCTTCATACCATCTATCTTTGAGTCTAGTTTCTATCATCTCTATTTGTTTCACTTTTATCTCCTTTTTGTATGATGATGACATGCTCTCATCCTGTATTACTAGTCGTGTCTGGTACACCCTTCATATTCCATTCGTAGGTTTTGATCCGGGATTCTTAGCTGAGGGGACCATTTGGGCTTAGGAGTGTTTGAGGTTCTTTTGTTGGATTGTGTTAGTATGGCATTCGACCTACTTTGGTTGTCTGACTCAAAAAAAAAGTGTGCTTGTTTGATATTTGTTACTCATTTAGGCTCAGATTTATTATTCCTCCGAGGGCCGAGTGAAAGCATCAGGCGATCTTTTCTCCATGGATTTGGGTAACACATTGGTATGAGGTTTGGGTTGTTTCCCGCACTAGGTCCCTGGATCATTACCTGCATCACCACTCCCATCTTATAGTGACTTGCTTTGACTTGACGTTCTTGGGACGAGTTGTTCGTCATTGTCATACATTGCCACATTTGTATCCCAGCTTGTTTCTTCCTTTTTTTTTTCCGCTTTATCCATTCATCATTTTCTTATCACTTTCGCCTCTCTCTACTCTTATTGATCATCGCTCACTTCTAAGCGATGTGTCTTTGTGCACTTCACTTGTCATTTCACATTGTTCATTCGGGATGTTTCTGGTCGAGTCACCTTGCTCACATGATCCTTTAACATTCGACATGGCGCGCATGCGGTTCGGGCAAGCATTTACTGGGTATTTCTGGGCCTTTGTTTCCCATCATGTCATTCACCTTCACTTCTGGCCTACATTACGGGGTCCTGAGTCGTAAGACCACCCGAGACCATGAGATCTCTCGATTTGTCGCTAAGCATTTTACATGGATCTGCCCCGCTTCCACTGACAGTACGGATGTCGATGTGTCTCATTCTTTGGAAGCATCGAGGGTCACATATTGCTTCTCCATTCAGCTTTGCTCTCAGATCAGTCCATGATCAAGCACGTATGATACAGAGAGTCTAATTTGGTAGCCCATTAGCTTTATGCTTTGACACATTCACATCAGCATACCCTATCCTTTCATGTTGGCATTGGCTCTACGCATGTACACACCGGGTGTACCCCATTTTGCCTAGAGATGTTTTGGCATCAAAGTTTGAGTATGCTCTACATGCAGCCGGGTTTCTTCATACAGCAGAGTGCTTCTAAGGGCCTAGAGTCAGATTCATGGATATTTGTCAATTCAATAGGGGTGCACGCTGGCACACACCCCATATGTTGTCTCTCGCCTTCTCGTTCGGGACATGATCGGGTCTTTAGAAATTTATTTTAGAGTTTTTTTTATCGAGGCATTCTGCATATCGAGTGTGCACACCTGGGCATACCCTATACGCTTTATGGAGGAATGGATGATTTTTCATGAATGAATGATTGTGATATTTTCAAATTTCCTTCAAGCTAATTACGTAGTTACTGGATTTTGACATGGCATTGATACCCTAGTCTGGGTGCATAACCCTTTCTTCACCCTTGGTCACATTTGTGCGATTGTCCCACAAGGGCATACCCCTTATTTCCATCTTGTTATGAAGTCTTGTTTCTCGCTATCATTTGTGGTATTTTCTATTGTCATATCGGGGTATCCCCTTTGTCATGGATTGTGTTTGATTTCCTCGCGACCCGAGTCATTTGCTGATAGACCCTGATGTCATAATTAGGGCCTACCACTCTTCCCGAGCCTGCTTTACTCTGCTTAGCTTGTTACGGGCCCTCCTCAACATCCCACCTAGATCCCACACTGTACCGCCCGCATCCCACTGCATCCGCCGATCCCACCTTCCGGTGCATCGCCAGATCCCACCTTCCGGGCACTCGCCCCAGATCCCACCTTTCCTGCACTCTCGCCAGATCCCACAGCTCCGTAATCGCCAGATCCCACCTTCCGTACTCGCCTCAGATCCCACATTTCCGGGTGGCTCGCCCCAGATCCTACCTTCCGGGCACTTGCCCGTGATCCCACATCGGGTACTCACCAGATCCCATCTTCTAGCACTCGCCCGGGATCCCACCTTTCTCCTGTACTCGCCTGTATCCCACCTTTCCGTACCGCCCGCATCCCACCTTCTCGGGTACCCGCCGCATCCCACCTTTCCGGTACTCGCCTAGATCCCACATTTCCGGTACTCGCCAGATCCCATTACTGTACTCGCCCCGCATCCCATGGCTTCCAAGACTTGTCTGGATCCCCACTCTTCGTACTTGCTCGTATCCCACATTTCTCCTCCTGCACCCACCTGGATGTTACCTTCCAGACTACTTCGATCCCACATTTCGTAAATTCAGATCCTATGATTTCCCAGACTCTCCTGATCCCACTTTTCCCAGACTACCCTGATGTTACCCTTCCCAGACTTCGCCAGACTGAACATCGTACCGCCCCATTCACATTCCTGCATTTCCCGGATCCCCACCTTTTCCCAGACTCACCCCAGATCCAACATTTTTTGGTGCTTGTCTCTGACCTTTCGTGAGCCTGCCCTGACATCCTCATCTTCTCCCAAGATAGCCCCAGATGTCATTATCTTTTCCGGCATTATGTCCAGATCACTTATCTTCCTGTATCGGACTTGTTTTCTTAAGTCCTCAATCTTGAGTTTTAATCTGTCTTATCCTTCACACTAGGTAAGGGACAAAATTGTCGGGGTCATCTAGGTTCTTCACTAGAGTTCATTTCCTACTTTTGCATCGCTTGCACTCTCGCCTCTCCCACGATTCACCGCTCATTCACCTACTGAAGAGGGGCATATTTGTAGACCAATTTGTCCCTGCCACCTGATTTATCCTATTTGGTGTCATACTCACCCATTGTTCCTCATATAACAATCACTAGGCCCTTTAGGCTTGGTCTTCTCCGAGCCTCTGTGGGCTTGTATATGTCCATTGAGTGCGATGTATTTCACTGGAGGCCATTCAGGCGGGCTATTGGGCACTGTACATAGAAGTGTTTGCGCCTGCTGGTTTAGCTCAATCGAGTTTATTAGCGTATGTCAAATTTGGAGCACTTGAGCTTTTGTTTCTCGATTGTATCTCCTTTGTCCGAGCTCGTAATTGTTCACTGTTTGTTTATTGGATTCTCTATTTGCCAAGTATGTTTATGTTAAAAATTATAATTTTGGTCAAATCGCTTGATCAATCGGTTTGACTGGTTCATCGATGTAGTATGTATACAACATCGTTTTGTGATTTTACAAGCACTCCTCCTGTTTTGATCATATCTCCTCATCCTGACTTGAGTCGAAGCACGTTTTGTTGATCTTCTTATTATTCAGGGAACATTCTATCAAAGTTTCATAATTTTCTCAACCGAGACTCCGTTGGCAACTGGTTCAACTTGCTAGCCTGACTAGCTTGTGTGGAGCGTCGTTTTTGTAGTTTTTGGAGCCCAAATCGCACATGGTCTTGTGCCTCATAAGCTCAAGCTCTGAATTGGGCAGTATTGTGGGTCCATTTCAGCCATGATTGTTACATGCAGCCTAAATTGGCTAACCATGATACTTAGGTAGTTGAAATCTTAAAAGATTCAAAGCCTCGCATGGGGAAATGAGGGGAGGAATGGGGAAGTTACCTAGACTGATTTGGGCCTTTTCCAAAGCTTAAGGAGAAAAAACGAAGAGGCTTTGATTGCTGGAGGTGGAATTAGCATAAAGACACAGTAGATTGGGATTATGAAACTTGAGAGGGCACACTCCTGGCCAGACACACGTTATTTGATTTTTTCTCCCGGGGATGTATAGCTTGGTTTCTGTTTAGCGTCTTATGTGAGGAGGTAAGAAATGGACCCTTTCTCCACTCTATTCTTTTAAGATACGTTCTGACTCAAATTTGAAGTTTCTCCTCAACTATTTGAGCCGGTTTTCAGCCGCTCATACGTGGAAAGCTCTGTCATCAGCTCGCTAGGGCGCTTTGTGTAGTTTTGTTAGCTTGTTGGTTCTCACCATACAGCCAAAGGAGAATCAATCACCGTTGTTTTGTTAGATTTCTAACTCCTTTATAAAAGTTCTAGAAAATTTTGAGAGCCTTCAACGATTTGACTGGTTCAAAAACCAGATCATTCTGGTTCATTCAGATTAGGTTTTCAGGAGCTGCAGTTTGTGTAGTTTTGTTGTTTTGCTGGTTCACTCATCCGAGCTGAGAATCAATCACACCGCTTGTTTT
This sequence comes from Tetrastigma voinierianum, assembly GCA_016808115.1. Taxonomy (NCBI): domain Eukaryota; kingdom Viridiplantae; phylum Streptophyta; class Magnoliopsida; order Vitales; family Vitaceae; genus Tetrastigma; species Tetrastigma voinierianum. The sequence continues at coordinate 96,687 of JAEQBH010006981.1, read as the reverse complement.
TTTAGATTTCTAACTCCCTTTATAAAAGTTCTGTACCTTGAGAGCCCCTCTCAACGATTTGACTGTCTCGAAACCAGATCATTCGGTTCATTCAGATTTTTAGGTTTTCAGGAAAGGTAGTTTTGTGTAGTTTTGTTGTTCTTTTGGTTGGTTCTCACTCATCCCGAGCTGAGAATCAATCACCGCTTGTTTTGTTAGATTTCAACTCCTTTATAAAGTTCTGGAAATTTTTGAGAGCCTCTCTCAACGATTTGACTGTCTGAAACCAGATCATTCGGTTCATTCAGATTAGGTTTTCGTGAAAGGCAGTTTGTGTAGTTTTTGTTGTTTTCGTCGGGTTCTCACCATCCGAGCTGAGAATCAATCATCGCTTGTTTTTTTAGATTCCTAACTCCTTTAGGAAGGTTCTGACAAATTTTGATAGCCTATCTCAACCGGATGAACTTGTTGATAAACCAGATTAGCCGGTTCATTGAATTCAACTTTTGTCGAAAATGTAGTTCGGGTCTTTGGCACTGCTTAGGTCGCTTCAATCATTCGGAGTTGGTTTTCTACTTGGTTTGTTTTTTTTTGATTTATGAATTTTGAGGAATGGTCTAAAAAATTTTTAGAGCCTCTCTCTCTCAATCGTTTTAATCGGTTGGGAAACCGAAATCACTTGCCTTATCAAGTTAAGTTTTCCTGAACGCTAGGTAATTTCTGCTTTGTTTGTATTGGTTTTCGTCATTCGAGTTGGAATTGCACTGTCTATTTTATTAGATTCCTGAGTCTCAAGGATGTTTGACAAAGTTTCAGAATTTTTCTCAATCGCTTGATTTGTTGAAAACTCGATTCTAATGTGTTGTGCAAGACAATTACTGGTGTACTCCCATATTTTAGCATGTTTCAATCCCGAATCTATCATGGCGTGCTCTACAGCTCCCAGAAACCTGTAGTCGCTTTAGGGTTTGAGTTCAGTTTTGTTTGAACAAAGGAGGTAGCGGCAATGTGGGGATTGGTATGTATGGTTTAGCTTGTGGATTTTAAAGGGAATGTGTGCAGCTAAGCAAACCACTTACCTCCTTCAAATTCCGCTCCTTCCTTTTGGTATAGGATCCAATATTTGGTTTTAAAATGCATGATGTATGATGCATTATTCGGGCTCTATCTATTCCCTGCTATACATGGCTAGGGACCTCGGTACATGTTTGGGCTCTGGTATTTGTATTCATATGTATACGGTGTTTGATTCTCGACATTTGTGATGCATTTGAGCTTTTTGACTAATTCCTCTTATAAGAAGGCTATTAGGGACCACTGTGTATGTGCTTTAATGTTGCAATGAATTTCACATAGATGTTTTGTGTTTGGGTGTCATGCATGCTTGTGTTTGTTATTAACTTGATGTACACAGTTTTAAATGGACCATGTGTACGCGCCATTTGCTATTTTGTTGAGTTTTTAAGCATGCTAGGATACCAATTAGGGTTGGTCTCTGACGGTTGTATGTTTTAGCCTAAGATCAGTCCCGATTTGTGACCCATATGTTCCTACATACCCACCTCACTTTCATTAGAGACCGAACGTGGCTTGTAGGGTGCTACCACACAGGTACCTCCGGAGAAAATCCCATCCCACCTGTAAATCTAGTTTCGCAGACCTTTTCCATACCGGAGTCATCAGGTTTTTTGTTCTACTTGGTTTTCCCATTTAAAAATAAAAATAAAAGTAAGTGGCGACTCCAAAGTAAAACTGTTCCTCCTTTGGGACGGATTTTCCAAAACTCGAAAATCAACCCACATTTTCTTTTCACATTTTTTTTCCTTCCATTTAAAAGCGAGTCGCGCCGGCCCGTGGATCGGGTAGGGTCCACATTTAGTTTTGCGGTTGTGCATTTCATTACTTTTTTATTAAAATAAAATAAAGTTTTAATGATGGTAATTTCTGTGCTTATAATTATTTCATGTAGATTTCTTAACATTGAAAACTTTATCAGACAGTAAGTGAGTCCATTGCACTTCAATAAACAAAATAGGATACCGTGATAATTACTTATTTTATAGTTTTAAGTAATACTATAGGCATTAGTAATAATATAATGTAATTAATAAGAAAATAATTTTCTATCACAGTGTTGTTACCTGATCAAGAATGCTCATGAAAGCCAACAAGATTTTGGTGGTTTTACCACAAGGACGTATATTTCTGGAAGAATGCTCCCCTGAGGTCAAGAATTTGTAGTTTGATTAGTAGTTAGTATATTGCATTTAGTACATTTGACATTAATATTACTATTTTGTTATCTATGTATACTATTGATTTTATAATTAATGAAAAATATAGTGTTTCAAATTATTTAATGACAAGTATTAATTTAATTCTTAAATTCGAACTTTATGATTATATATAATTGAAAATCTTGAAATATAATAGGTTTCAATTAGTAATAAAAGCTAAAAAACCATCATTTAAAATTAGCTCTATATTTATATAGACAAATGGGAGATGGATTTTTCCTGCCTTTGAATAGAATAAGAAAGAAAAACTGCCTCTAATTAGAGACCGGCCTATTGCTTCGATCGAGATGGTTTCTATTCTGTCCGTCTTCAACCAGAGACAAACTATTTCCGTATCAAAGACGGAATTCTCGTTTTCGAGTTAGAGATGGATTTCATTCCGTCTCTTATTTGAGATGGAATTTCTGTCTCTGATCTGTCTTTAATTAGAGATGAAATATTTTCGTCCCTAATTATAAACGGAATTAAGACGAACACAATTAGATAGATACCAACGTTTTAAAGATCAAAAATTTCGTCTCTAATCCGTCTAGAAATGGACTGAATTGTCCATCTCTAATTTCAATTTTTCTTGTAGTGTACCATGTATCACATTGATTGATGGTAAGTCATTAATTTGTACTTCTTTTCTCCTTCAGCATATTCTACATGTACAAACATATCAAAGAATTTTGACATAGCATGCTCTTTTTAATCATTAACTATTTGACTACATATTTTTATTATTCTATTAAAATATTATTTCCTACTTTCTTCAACCTCTTATTGCTTTCATTCAAACTTAAGTGCTAACCATTTCAAGAATATTTTATTTTATTATGTATTTTAATAACAAGTTAAGGAACTTTTGATCAAGTACTTTACTATAAGACCCGAGAAATTCCAATTTATGGAAAAAAGGTAAAATCGTACTTCGTTAAAAACTGTAATTTATTCTCTCTAGAGTCTCATGATGAAACTGGGATTTTCACTGTTGAATCGTCTCGCGAAATCTAGCTAGCACGTAAAATTTCGTCTAATTTCGAGACAGTTGGAATTTACACGTTTTTCGAGACATCGCGTTTCGGGTGCCGTAAAACGAATTTCGATGCGACGAAAGTCACATATAACAAATACTCATGTGCCATAAGTTGTATGAGTAGAGAAATGATGAAAATTAACGGCCGAGATAGTGCCGAATGTCAAAACCGAAAGAAAGGGACGATTAAATTGAACAAATTATTGTTGATATTGGAGACAAAGCTGCGCTTGTTTCCTAATTATGAAATTGAAGCCAAAAACGTGAAGTGTGCAGGAAGACGGGCAAGAGCTTTGAGATTATTTTAGAGAGAAATATCATAATTCTCTCTAGGAATACCAGAACCGACCTTCTCAGCCTTCGGGACAAGCATGAAAGTTGTTCTACGCGAGCGGCCTACGCGCTGGTACTGGATTTTTTGAGTTTTGACAAACTCTCGAGAGGTAGGGTTTCTCCCCTACTTGGGTTTTGCTAATTTCTATTTATGTTTTTCAATGTTTCGGTTAGCTTGAGGCCTTGAATGGTCGTTTGATCGGTCCCAAAACTTGGGACCGAATTGTTTGAATTTATTAAAACCATTTGTGAAAACAGTGGCCGTGAGGGGCTGTTACGGGCTGTTTTTGGTACACTTCAGCATTTGTGTTAAATCAATGGGCTGGTTTGATGAGGCTCGGGGAATGGCCATGAAATGCGTGCTCACAAAGGAATCTGGCTGAATTTGTGATTTTTGGGAATAAGAATCAAGGGTTTACTATTCTGTGTCAAAGAGTTCCTAAATATATATTTTTGTGAAAATGTGCTTGGTTGAGTAATTCAAATCAAATTGTTTCGTGGTTTGATCATTAGCCCATGTGAGCTAACTTTTGATGTGATGAAATGCGTAATTACATAACATATTGTGTGATTGAATTTTTTGCGTAGTCATATGTAATGTTTATATATTTACATGTGACATAGACTATAATGGAATTGGTATCATGCATTTCATATGCACTGAGCACCAGGATGATAGAGGAGTACATGAGGTGAGTTCAGAGAAATGGTTCGAGGGTTGTCTAAAATGTTACACTATCTGAGGCAGTCCAAACTAAAATATCAATCGCCTGAGACTCCGCCCAATTGATATACATCGAGGGTAGTCCACAATATCAATCGTCGGAGACGACCCAATTGATATATACACATCGGAGGGTTGTCCACCAACAAATAAATATAATAATTTCATACTGAGGCTTAGCGAGGTGAGAGTCTGGTGAGACCTCGAGTATGAGTTGATAAGTTAGGGACATTCAAGCAGATCATACTGCTTGAATAACTGCTTATTTGGAGCATTGCATTGCACTTAGGTGGAGAGGCCCACTAGGTGATTCCACTACTGAGCATTAGCTCACTCACGAGGGATATTTGCTGTGGCAGGAGTGTGCGAGGGGACGGCTCGTCCTAGAGACTGGGGTTGTGAAGAAAGTCGAGTTGTGGCTTCGATGATCTTACATATGTATTAGAATTCTCTAATTTTTATATATATTAAGGTCAGATAAGAAGAATTATTAACTCTTAGAACTATTGACATAGTTGGTATGTTTTATTGATATTGTTATGAGTACCTGGTTTTATGGGCTCATGGCTGCTTTTACTCATGTGATGATATATTGACCGTTTGTAATGTGTTTATACAGTATTATATTTCGTAGAGCCTCCGTACAAAGGAGACTATGTGTCCCGATTTTCGTGAAAAATGTCGGGTCACCCGACATTCACGGTATCTGTGCTGATGTGTAGTCAATGGACTCCTGCCTCACGTTACAGCCTTGAGGTGACGTAGGTTAGTATAACTAATACCTAGGGAGCTCTGTTGTATCCATCACCACTGGGTGGTTAGATGTGATATAGGTATATGAAACCTAGAGATTGAGTGAGGGATTTGGGCTTAGGCCATAGTCGGGTAAGAACATCACCACTAGGTGTTGTCTTCGATGTCGACTTAGGTATGAGATTACCTAGAAATCACTTGACAAAACTAGGACACGCATGCATGTGTTTAGTGTGTTTTCAGGTGATTTGGATGAATTTATTGTAGAATGATGATTATAACACAAATTGTTATATGTCAGATGATGTTTGTGCTTAGGTAATTAGCACTTATTATGTTGGAAAACAAAACTTAGAGTTACAGCAGTGTAAACTCAAGATGAAATAAATTGTGTTTTATTTATTTGGTTATTGATAATGAAATCAAATTTTAATTTATTTGAGGTTTAAACACTAGGTTAGCGTTATAGAAGGAGGTTTTGAGGAAATTCTGGACCATTTTCCATAATTAAATGAGAAAATAAACAAAATAAATTTTAAGCAATTTATTTGGTTTATTGAGAAATGAATATATATATATATATATATATATATATATATATATATATATATATATATATATATATATATATAAGGTGTGAGAAAAAATTTTACAAAGGAAAAAATCGAAAAGAGTGAAGAAAATAAATTTCATAAATTTATTTGGTTATGATGTGGAAAAAATTTCTCAAGATTTTACAAGTAGTAAATTGGAAGAATGGAGTAAAATAAATTTTTTATAAATTTATTTGAGTATTATGGAAAAGGAAAAAATATAGGTGTATAAAATTTTTTTTATGTTCTGCTTGTTTGAATAAATGAAAATATAGTATATATATTTATATTTATAATGAAAAACGAAAAAAAAATTTGGTGCAGATTTGAGTTGGGCTACTGCCCAATTGTATTGCAAAAGGGAAATTCAGGATTGCAATACTTGTATTGTATTGCAAACCTTAGGTGTGTAGTGGATGTTGTATTGCAACATAGTCTTTTGTAAAGAATTGTATTAAGAGGCGTTTTTTCTTATATCGGGAATAAAATGCCACATACAATGTAATGCAAGGAGGCACCTAGAAGAATGAGTGGTTTGTAAATACACCTAAGTTTCAGATTGTTTTACTGGAGAGTGTATCGCATCACACCGGGAGGCATTAGACTGAGGCAATAGAGCCAGAGCAGCGCTTGTATCGCAATACAACCTGGGCGCTGGTACAAGGCGCATCAGGGTACCGGCAAGTGCGGTGAATAAGGCCGGCGCTGCTGCTCAAGGCAAGACATATATGGGTCAGGTAATTTGCACTCACTGCTTTTGGACTTGCCACCTCAGATCGTTTCTCAGTCAAATTTTTTGGACATGATCAGACCCCGGCTTCATGAATTATCGCTCATCATAAAAATTTTCTAATTTTTTTATTAAACAAATAAAATTAGACAAAATTTTGAAATAAAATTTTCAAATGAAATTTTCTTAAAATAAAATTTTAGTTGAAACAATATTTTTAATGTAAATTGACTGTCTTGCATTCCCTGTAGAATGCAAGGACAATGTGTATACACCGATTCATGTGTATGATTAGTGTCTCGGTTGTGTTTATGCCTTAGAGATATCAGATTGAGATTTAACCCGCCATGTTAATGTGTAAATGGCTGGGTAGAGACTCCAGGACGAGAGAACGTCCATGGAGTACCCGGGCTCAAGCACCACCCGGCATATGACCAGCCACCGCATTCCGATCGCCAGGCCTGTTGAGGCCGTAGGTATCGCGGCGACGCCATAGCACAGCCAGGCACAGGTCGTGGAGGTCCTAAGAACCTCCAGAGGTTGCAGGCGATCATCCTCCGACACTACTGTGGGGAGGAGATCCACAAGGGCGTCACTCATTGGTTCAAGGCATTGAGAAGGTGTTGTGAGGTCATGGAAATTACCTCCACACTACCAGACTGACTAGCATTGTTCTAGCTGCAGAGCGAGGCCCAAATATGGTGGAATGGGCAAGGACCTCTAGAGACCTTAGAGGAGCCTTTGTATGTGGAGTTCTCCTAGGGATTTAGCTAGAATAGGATGATATGTCGGTTACAGTTGAGATCTCGGGACTCTACTCACGTGGACCCGAGGATTATGGACACATGTCGTAGTTCGATGTCATCCTCGGGATGGATTGGGCTGGATCACAGGATTGCACAATTGTGAGCGTAGAGGGTTACCACTACACAGGATCAGATTGTATTCTGTGGGGACAAGCATGATATTTTACCCCATACAGTTTACAAGTCCAGGTGTCAGGGACACTCACGGTCAAGCTAGCGAGCCTTACCCTGCAGGACGAGGAGAGACCAGACTTAGATCTACCTCGAGTAAAGTAGTATGTGGATGTTTTCCCGCATGAGCTACCCTGGACTACCCCTATAGAGGGCTGTAGACTACTGTATCGAGTTACACCCTGGTACTTCACCCATCTCTATGACTCCGCATAGGATGACACCAAACAGTCATGGTGAACTCAGTCTAGCTACGTGCTACCGGATTGCTGGGTTCATTAGACCGCCACTTCACCATGGTGCGTCCGGTCTCTATTTCTCTATGTAAGGAGGACAAGACCCTTCAACTGTGCATTGACTACAGGTAGTTGAACAGGGTTACGATCAAGAATCGGTACCCATTATCGAGGATCGACGATTTGTTTGATCAGTTGAGAGGAGCGCGAGGCCCACCCAAGATGTACCTTCGCACCGGGTTACCATCACCGAGGGTTGTGAGATAAATATCCCTAAGACAAATACTAGACGTTATGGCACTCTCTTTGAGTTTACTATGATGCCTTTGATTGACGATGCGCCAAAGAAGATTCATGGATCTCATGCATAGGGTATTCTTAACCTATTTAGATCACTTGTCGTAGTCTTCGTGGATGACATTCGATCTACTCCCAAATGCAGTGGGAGCATGAGTATCACTTGGAGGACTGCTTTATAGTTGTTCGAGAGACCATCACCAGACGCCTCAAGTTCAGAAGTGCGAAGCCTGGCCATCGAGAGATTTTTGGGACACGTGGTGTCGCATCGATGGCAATAATCTGCAGAAGGTCGAGGCAAGTGATGAGTCGGGAGAGGCTGGGTCGCCTTCGAGATACGTAGTTCGGGATTGGCTAGGTAATATGAGATTCATTGAGGATTTCTGTGTGATAGCAGCACCTATGACTAGTTGACCCTAAGGAGGTCGGAGTTTGATTGGGATGATCGATGAGGAGGTATTCCAGAGTTAAAGAGAGACTTACTTCATTTTCCATCTTGATAGTTCCGAACAAATGGGATAGGGTACACAAGCAGGGGTTGTGATGCCTCAGGGCCTGATTAAGATGTGTTTTTGATGCGCCCAGAGGGTAGTAGCTTATGGCTCCCTGTGGTCAAGAATCACAAGCGCACTACTCCCACACACGACATGGAGTTGGCGGCCGTAGTCTCCTCGCCTTGAAGATTCCACGCCACTACTTATACGCGAGGAGTCTGAAAGTGCACTGAACCATAAAAGTCTGAAATATATTTTCACGCAGCAGGACCTCAATATGAGGCAACGTAGATGGATGGAGTTCCTAGAGGATTATGACTTCACTTTGCATTATCACCCTGATAAGGCAAATGTGGTGGTTGATGCACTCAATGGTCATCAAGGAGCGCTGGCTAGTATATTTCTGGGAATGGCGGACGCCGAGACCGACGCCACACAAGACAAATGAAAGGCACTGTGGTACCTTGGGAGTTTAGTGGCATGCACCGTCTCTGTGATGTAGTGATTGAGTCCAGTGGCAAGACGCAGTGAGAGATAGTGTCCATGAGGGATCATACGGGCCTGGTGCACGGGTGATCAATGGACCTTTCACGTAGATGGTAGTCTTCCATATAGGGGACGGTTAGTGGTTCCCCAGTTGACCGATTTGAGAGAGGAGATTCTTAGGGAGTTTCACTGCTCTAGATTTGCCGTGCATCCAGGTGGCACGAAGATGTACCAGGATCTTCGTCGCCAATACTATTGAGTGGGATGAAGAGACACGTGGGGACTTTGTTCGACGATGTCTCATGTCGCTGTGTTAAGGTCGAGCACCGGGCACGCCAGGCTACTTCACCATTGAGGTGGCTGACACCAAGCACAGGCTACTCTACCATCGAGGTGGTGGCCGAAAGTGGAAGGAGCACGTCATGATAGACTTTGTGACCCACTTGCCACGGACAAGAGAAGCATGATCGTATGGGTGATAGTGGACCGCTCACGGTCGGGTACATTTTCTAGCCGTGCGGATGACCTTCGCCTGAGAGATTCTCGCCGAATATACATTCAGAGATAGTCCTGGGCCACATGGAGTACCAAGATCCATAGTGTCGGATAGGGACCCGAGGTTTACGCAGCACACTTTAAGGAGTTCAAGGCCATGGGGCAACACCACCCACATAGCAGAAGATCCAACTCCATACAGAGGCTGGCCCAGAGACTGAGGCAGAGATTGAGAAGGATGACACATATCCCTGATCAAGGGAGTACACTCAGAGGATTTTCCTGAGGAACGCCCAGAACAACACTGATCTGCAAGAGGGTGGCGGATAAAACTGAGGCACGAAGGTGAGTCATGTAGCCACCCATAAGTAACCAGGTGAGTCCACCATGAACCCATCCATTGACACCTTAGTAGAGCTGAGCACACTCTGCCCATCAGTGCCTAAGAGCTGCTATGCCATGCCCAACCTGAGCCCCAGGCCTGTGCATACTGCCTTCCAGCGCATGCCAGAAAGGGAAAGGCTGCCCGCAGTGGGAAGTTGTCGCCAGTCATCGGTCCTCTCTATACCTGAGGCACTGCAGTAAGGTCTGTTGATGCTGGTCGCCACATGCCAGGTAATCACTGAGGGTTTCACGCTCATGTTCCAATAGCACTCAAAACTGAAACACAGATCTGGGTGATGACTGCAGTTTTCCATTATATGACTCTCAGAGGGCCCACTTGCATTGTTGATAGTCGCATAAGGTTTTGCTACTAAGCACCATGAGGCTAGTGAGGTACTATGGAGGCACTATGGAAAGTGGAGGAGTCTCAATGTGAGTGCGAGGACACGATGCTGCTGGTACTCATCCCTTCTTGTTCTATGACAAGGTATGTGGTTTTAGTCGCTTAAGATTTAAATGGATCATGACATGTACAGAGTAACGCTGTGTATATGCATGTGAATGGTTGTGATTGTCCGCACTTCAGACGTAAATCTTTTAAGGAGGGAGAATAAGACCAGAAATTCCAATTTCTGGTAAGCAAAATCAGACTCTGCTACTTAAATTGTAATTTCGTTAAAATCCGTAATTTATTATCTAGATCTCGGATGATGAAACAGATTTCACCGTTGGAATCGTCTCGCGAAATCTAGCTAACACGTAAAATTTCGTCGAATTTCGAGACATACGGAATTTACAAGTTTTTCGAGGCATCGCGTTTCGGGTGCCGTAAAACGAATTTTCTATGCGACGAAAGTCACATATAACAAGTACTCATGTGCCATAAGTGGTATGAGTAGAGAAATGATGAAAATGAACGGCCGAGATAGTGCCGAATGTCAAAACTGAGAAAGAAAGGGACGTATTGGGAATTAATTAAATTATTAAGTTGTGTAATAAGACAAAGCTGCGCTTGTCTCCCTACCTATGAAATTGAAGCCAAAAACGTGAAGTGTGTGGGAAGACGGGCAAAGAGGCTTTGGAGATTATGTTTTAGAGAGAGAACATCATACTTCTAGAATACCTAAGAACCTAACTGGCCGGCGCCTTCTGACAAGAAGGAAAGCTGTTCTATGCGGAGCAGCCTACGCGTGGATACCGGATTTGTGAGTTTTCGATTAAATTCAGAGGTAGGGGCTTCTCCCTACTTGGGTTTTGTATACTTTTATTTAAGTGTTTTCAATGTTTCGGTTAGCTTCGAGGCCTTGAATGGTCAGTTTCGATTGGTCCTTAAAATTGGGACCAAATTGTTTGACTTATTAAACCATTTTGTGAAAACAAGGGCCGAGGGGTCAAGCATGTGGCTGTTTTTGGTGGCTAATTTTGTGAATTTTTGTATTAAATCATGTATTGGTTCGATGAGGCCTGAATGGCCGTGAAACGCTGGTTCACAAAAGGAAATGATGAATTAGATTTTTGGGAATAGTAAATCCGAGGGTTTCACTATTCCTAAATGCTGTTCTCAAATATATATTTTTGTGAAATAATGTTTGGTTGAGTAATGCAAATCGAATTGCTCAGGTTTGATCATTAGCCCATGTGAGCTAACTTTGATGTGATGAAATGCGTAATTACATAACATGATTGTGTGATTGAATTTTATGTGAATATATTCATGTTTATATATTTACATGTGACATACACTATAATGGAATTGGCATCATGCATTCCATATGCACCGGGAGCAATTCTAGGGATGATAGGAGTGAGTGCATGAGGTGAGTCTAGAGAAAATGGTTCGAGGTTGTCTAAAACAGCACTATCGAAGGGTAACCCAAACTAAAAATATCAATCGTCGGAGACGGCCCAATTAATATACATCGGAGGGTAGTCCACAAATAATATCAATCGTCGGAGACGGTCCAATTGATATATACACATCGGAGGGTTGTCCACTAACAAATAAATATAATAATTCTCATATGAGGCTTAGGCGAGTGTGAGGGAGTCGGTGAGGACTCGGATATGAGTTGATAAGTTAGACATTTAAGTAGGATCATGCATTTTCTTGAATGAGTGTTTATTTTGGAGCATTGCATTGCACTTAGGTGGAGAGTAGCCTACTTAGGGTGATTCCATTACTGAGCATTAGCTCACCCTGTCGAGGGATATTATTTTTATAGGCACAGGAGCTTACGAGGGACTGCTTATTCCTAGAGACTCCAGGTTGTGAAGAAAGCCTGCCGTGGCTTGATGATTTTATACATGTATTAGAATTTCTAATTTTGATATATGTGTTGTATAAGAGTAAATTATTAACTCTTAGAACTATTGGACATAGTTGGTATGTTTACGATATTGTTATGAGTATCGCAGGCCCAAGCGGCCGTTTTACTCATGTGATGATATATCGGACTATTTGGGATATGTTTATACAGCATTATTTCAGAGCTCCTCGTACAAAGGGTATTCCTGCCCGATTTTCAGAAAATGTCGGGTCACCCGACATTCGGTATTCCGCAGTTGACGGATAGTCAACTGACCCGGGTTTTGGGCGTCAATTACGATTAATTCATGGTTCATCCTAAGACGCCCTATCGATTTACTCTAACTAACTACATTTCACGCTAACCCTACTCTTTTATGTCTATTCATGTTTTATGCTTGCATTATGAAAATCAAAACAAGGAAGATATATTTTGTTGATTTTTATGACACCCATAAATTGAAGCTACGAACCAACAACCTCTCACTTGTTTTCACAGCCCTAAATTGCTCCAGTGACACACAACTTAGCTTGCTTTTTATACAGCCTTCCTATTTCAGTGTTCTTTAATTAATAAATATATAATTTTAGAAATGCTTCTAACTATGATTTCATATTTCATAAGATGCTGGTGTGATGGGAAGCATCCGACCATAAGGAAAATTATGGGGCATGGAGTAGGCCCATATCTAGGCTTAGACGAGATATGAAGCTCAAGTTCAATTATGATTTTTATTATTATTAGTTATTTATTTAATTATACTTTTTAGGATTTATCTATTAGGATTTTTATGATTTATCTGTTAGGATTTTTGGAATTTATCTGTTAGGATTTTATGTTGGTGCCTATAAATAGCACCATATGTTATTGTTTTTGGAAGACTTGATATAATATTGAGAAACTCGAGAACTTCGTTCTATTTATTTTATTCGCTTTCTTTCAATTTCATTGTTCTTCGTAGCCGAGCTACATTAATTTGGTATCAGAGCCTAACTTCAATCCGAGATCAAGTTATTTTTGTTTGTTTCAAGTTCTTGATCCGAGATCAGAGCTTCTTGTTTGTTCGGTTTGGTACAGTCCTCTATGTCACAAAATTCACTAACCCCACTACTGCTTCGATCCTTTTCCTTATTCTCTCTACCCGACGACCCTCCTCACCGTCTCTGACTCTGGACTTTGCCTCCTCTTCAAGCTCGACAATCACGCCGTCGACGACACCGCTCATTTTCCTCCCAAGGATAGAATCCGCCGCTCTTGAAGTTGTTGTGACAAGTTTTGATCTTTGTAGCTATTACTGGCCAGACCTGTGATCGTCGCTCATTTTGGATTTCCCCCAACCACCGAACCCTGTGTCAGAAGATCCACAACGATACTGCTAACACTTCCCACCATCTCAACAAGTAGGATTCATCCTACTTGCCTATTCAAATCAAGGAACTCAACATACTCCTGTGGGCCCTCTTTAGTTTTGTATAGCTATAGCACCAAAGGCTCTCTAGCACTAACAATCTCCTCGAACTTTGGCCATCGACGACGACAATGGAAGGAAAAGACTCCTAGAGAGTAGGCAAGGCACTTTCGCCGCCGTAATTGCCAAGAACAGTACAAGCCCATGGATCCGATTCACCAGCCCGATCAAGCTCTCCATGGTCGCTAGCTCTAGTCAAAGAAGATTCAACATTCACCCACAAATTCCAAGGCTTTGGAAGAAAATCAAACATGAGATATTCAGGAGTAAGCAAAAGAATGACAATATCGGATCAAAGGCCAGTTTCCTGATCACTCTTCGGAGACGAGTTCTTTTCAATCCAAAGGGAATGATGGGGCATGTAGTAGGCCCATATCTAGGTCTAGACGAGATAGGAAGCTCAAGTTCAATAATGATTTTTATTATTATTAGTTATTTATTTCATCGTACTTTTTAGGATTTATCTATTAGGGTTTCCAGGATCTATCTGTTAGGGTTTTTATGATTTATTTGTTTGGTTTTTTTATGATTTATCTGTTATAATTTTTGGGATTTATCTGTTATGATTTTTTGTTAGTGCTTATAAATAGCACCTTATGTTATTATTTTTGGAAGATTTGATATAATATTGAGAAACATGAGAACTTTGTTCTATTTATTTTATTCACTTTCTTTCAATTTTATTGTTCTTCGTAGTTGAGCTACATTCGAAAATCACAACTCTTAATGGCCCTTGGTACAAGTTCTTGGGAAGCTGCCTTGTTGCCACTTGCTACTCCATAAATAATGCTAGACTTATTATGATGTGAACACAATATTCCTATGATTTTGCATCCTGTATACTGGGGCTTGGTTTTGTTTAGTTTACTTACCAAAAAAATATTCCTATGATTTTACTTTTTTATTCCTTTTGATTGGCGTGTATGCGTTGGCTTGTTAATGACAGATTGTTTTTCTGTTGTTTTGATTGCGTATTTGTTGCCATGTTGTGTGCAAATAATATTGGTTATTCCAATACAATTTCCCTGTGTCTTTGGTGTACGTTTTAAACAACTCATGCTTTCATATATTGATCCAAAAGAAAAGGAAAAAAAAAAGAAAAAGGAGGAAACCGCCATTTTTCTAACATCATCTTCATAGTATAGTACAACTGTTCAAGCAACAGTAATCGAACTGTTGCTATGATATTAGACTTATTATGACCTGAACACAATATTCCTATGATTTTTTTTTCTTTTGTTTCTTTTTAATTGGTGTGTTGACTTGTTCATGAATGAATCTGGGATTCTTTCTCTGATGGTTGTGATTGAGTAAGGTTGGGTTTCGTGCCAAAAAACAATGGATATTTTAATAAACTTCCCTGGTTTCTTGGGGAAAAAAGCAGCTTGTGATTCTATTTACACAGATCCAGAATAAGAAAAAGAGGAAGCCACCATTTTTTAACATCATCTTCATCTCATAGCACAAGCGTAGGGAGCTGGAATCAAACGGTTTTGAGAACGAATTCAGAGATGTTTGAGAGGAAAAAGCAGATGCAGATTATCTGCTTGAGAAAAGGCCTGAGAGAGAATAGAAATGCTAGGAAAGAAAGAATTCATTGATACTCTGTTCTGCTCTGTTTTTCTTTATCTACAGAGATTAGTTACAGAGGTTCATATGTGGGTGGCTGAAGGGATTAAATTAAAGGTGAGAGAAGAAAATAGTGGAGGATGCTGCATGAACTGATTAAATGTGTCCGGTTCAATCAGGAAGAACGAGTTCAAATGGAAGAGTTAAAACTTATCGACTATATATATGACCTCATGCAAGATTAATGGTTGTCAAAGGCAAAAAAATAATACTTTCTTGATATTATTAATCTTCACGATGTTTCCACATTTTCATATTCTAGAGCTAGCAACACAAAATGAAGGCCGAGGACATGCCTATAGGGATCTCCGCCTGTGGCCCGAGGTTCATTGCCTGGCCCCGCCCGATTTGAAAGAAGTTTCTACTGCACTCGCTTTTATAGCGGTCGGGCCACAGCTTGATTTTTTTAGGCTCTACTGCCCCCAGCCGACGGCTACCGATTCATGAGCTTTTAGGCCCGCTCAGAGGCCCACCCAGAGGCCCGTCCAAAAAGCCCATTAAGAGGCCCGCCTAAAAGTCCGACCCCTCCACTTAGGTAGTTATGTTTTTTATTTAAATTGTATTCAAAAGTTAAATAAAAAATAAAAAGTAAGCTTAAAAACAATTCAAAATAAAAAATACTTCATTTAAAAATTGTATTCATCGAATATAATTACATTTCTAAATGTACTTAAAAGTTTACATCACTATAAATAAATACATCCCAACTAAATGTTGACACCAACTTATTTGTCAATCATTTGTACTTTTCAACCATAAGAAAATAAAAATACACTATACAACATTTAACGAAATATTTTAATTACTATTTTCTGGTGATGGAGAATTATCATGGATCCATTCATGTTTTGATAAATTTAAGTTCTCTGTATCAATCACTAGTGCAGCTTCTCGAACATGATTGTGCAATCTCTTGTCCGCTAAATTTCAATCTTTTAAACATACTACTGGTTCGACAATGGTGTGACAAATTACATCGCTTTGCTAACTACTGTCCCACTCCGCATCGCAAATTTTCCGACATTTACCTGTACTACAAGACGGCATTACATCAAGTGCAATAATATAATATTGTGTATTTTATTTGTTGTTTTTCCACCATTCTAAAATTTCAAAATCTTCATTGTCTTCACCTAATTGTTTTCATACCTCAAGATATCTATCTATATCGGTTGTATTATTTGAGAACTAATGTGTTTTTTTCACTTTTAAACATTTCTTAAAGGGCTTTATAAAAGACGGTGAGCTTGTCGCTGACGATGATTTTATCAAACTAATATCATTTCCATATTTTTCTTTATAAATATTATATAAAAATATATACAATCGAATTTACTTCATTTTTAATTTCTTCAATTTTTAATTGATCTTCATAGTAAATAACTTGCAACCATTCATTTAGAGCATCAAATTTTAATCTAGGGTCCACAATTAAACCAATATAATAAATCAAAGGTATTCTCCCTCATTATGAATCTTTCTAACATTGCAAAAATTGTTTCATTAAAAATTTCATAACTTAAATAATTTTGCAGTACCATATAAATACTAGTTATTCGCATAATGAACCGATGTGAAGTTGGATAATACATAGTACAAAAAATATTTGTTGAAGCTTCAAAAATTTCAAAAAGATATCGTAGAAGGTCCGTAATGTGTCAATCATAATCATTTAATACATCAACATCTACATCACTATTATTATTAGATAGTTGCATTTCGTATAATTGTACTACACCTTTTATATTTTGTAATATTTTGTAAAAAGCTTATAAGTAGAATTCTCATCTAATTGTATATCTAAACTTATATTTTTCTTTTTCATATTTGCACTTGCAACAATAAAAATAATTCATGTTTTGCTTAACAATTAATATTATATGTAATGTCTCTAATTTTTCTAATGTACTATCAACTTGTTTTAACTATCTTTTACAATTAAATTTAAAATATGTGCAATAACAACGCACGTGGAAATAATTTTACATGATTCTCTTTTATTTGCTGCAAAATCTTTTAATCTTTGTATTACTACATCATTATTAGCTTACTATCTAATGTTATTGTAAATATTTTATCACGAATACCTAAATCTATAATTTCATCATTTATTAAAGTTGCTATATTTTTACCATTATGTGGAGTATATTTATTGTTTAAATGAAATTATTCTTTTATTTTAACATCCATTCACTACCTATATATCGTAGCAAGTACAAAAAGCCTTATGTATTAAAGATGTCTAAATATCATATATTAAATAATAAATTTTCCTTCAAAATTTGCAAAATATTTTTTAAAAATTTTCTTTCTGCTTCAAATTTTTTCATAATACCTCTTTAATGTATTTCCTCGACCAACCTTTGAATCTTGAGGATTAATCAATGTTTGAATTGTTTCTCGAATATTCATGAGTTTCCATGATATTAAAAGGTCGTTTCCACTTTCTTATTACACCTAATCATTCCTTCACGATACCTAAGACTCATCATAATTTTTTGTTTAAATTTACATCTATCTTTACTCTAATTGCATATAATTTCTAATATCTACATGCTTAGCTTTAGACCTGCTTCATTATGTCTTTTTAGATGACTTGTACCCGAATTTGATCCACCACTAAGAAGTTTGCTACAAATTTTACATTTTGCTTTTATTTCTTTTTTATTATTTTCTAAAATTATTTCTATTCTATCAAACAAATTCCATATATATATTTGAACTAAATTTTTTGCTTGATGATGCACATGGACTAGAAAAAGATGCACATGCACTATCCATATTAAAATTATTAATAAAATATTATACTAAAAAAATGAATCAAAAATAAAATGTAACAAACAACAAAGAAAAGTAAGGTGGAGAAATATTACTCAATTGAGTGATCGCCGAAATTCCTTTAAAATCCAAATTATTGAGTCACCAATGCTTGATTTGTACTTTGTACACCAAAAATATCATGTAATATGAAGAAGCAAGAACAATGAAGTATTAAAGAATGTGAGAGAAAATTGAGTGAACTTGTGAGAGAAAATGAGAAATTAAAAGACTAATTTGATGAAAAATGGTAAACAAAATGTATAGTATTTATAGAGAGAAAAAAGAAGTGAAAAAAAAAGAAAGGTTTTAACGGTCACATGACAATTGGGAAGGGAGGAGAAATGGAGAATATTACCGTTGGAAAATGGGGTGGGGGGTGTTCCACCAACGGAAAGGAAGGGAGAAGAGGGAGGGGGGAAGGTGTGGGCTGAGTCATGGGCCTTAAAATTTTCTTAAACCTGGCCCGTTGATCGGTCATTTGCCTAAAGTCGCCTCGACTGCCTAGTGCCTCTTTTCAGGCTGCTAAAGTGCCTGACCGGTCTGAGACCCTAGTGCCATATATTAATTGCAAGGTCAACTTGAACATAGAAAATGGTATACACCTTGAATCTCATCTACTATTCTATCCACCACCAAAAAATTTAGTCCACTGGATGATAAGGAAGTTGGACTTCAATAACTTCAAAATGCTGAGAGTGTAATGTCTTGAGAAACTCAGGTGCTGTTTGTTTTTTTACTTAATGCTAAAAATAACTTTTTTTCAACTTAATGCTAAATAGTATTAAGTATTAAGTTTTTTTTTAACATTTGGTAGTGACTAATAACTCTCCTCCTTGTTGGGGCAAGGGTGGCCCTGTTGTGGAATATGACTTTTTTCTAAATAGAAAAAGCAAAATATTTTGGCTTTTTTATTATGATTTTTTTTTAGAAATCTCAACATTATTGCAATGAAAAAGTTAAAAAACAAATAACTGAATATTGAAAGTTATTTAACTTTCAGCAAAAAGTCAAAACACAAATGGCACCTCACTGAGAAAAGTTACAAGATTAATAGGTAACCCAATGCACCTGCAGTACTTAAATCTTATAATATGCTAAGGTATTGTGCTTTCCATCCTCAATAAGAAATTTAACTTGTATCCAAACTTTAAATTACATTTTTATTTCCAATGATCATCAGGTAACTTGTTCTAAATTATTAGATATCTTTGCCTGCTTGCTCATTATCTTACTATGGATGATAGCTAGTAATGGGACAGCTAAGCAACTTGGGGAGATGCGAGAGAGTTCAATGCAAAACAGTGGGTTGTTTAAGTATTTGGCGCGAAGCTTTGAAAATTGAAGATAAATAATGCCAAAAGCTTTAAAGAGTTTGGGGTGATTCTCAAAAGTCAAAACCCTCTTGTGATCTCTTGTTTCTTTGAAGGAACTAGTATAGCAGCAAGCAAATGGCGGAGGCTGTTGTGTCCTTTACTGGGGAAAGGCTCGGTGATCTGTTGATTCAAGAGGCAAGTTTCTTGTATGGAGTGACTGACAAAGATTCAGGTTGAGCTTAGGCGAATGAAATGTTTTCTAAAAGATGCAGATGCAAGGCAGAAATTAGGGAGAATGCTTTGGATGCCGAAGACACCATAGAGACTTTTGTCCTCAAAGTTGCCTTGAGGAGGAGAGGGGGTCTTCAAAACATCCTCAAGAGATATGTTTGTATCTTCTCGGAGTTGATTGCACTCCACAAGGTTGAGACAGAGATTGATGCCTTAAAAACCAGAATCTCCAGTCTCACTACAAGTTTACAGAGCTATAACATAAAGAGAAGCATAGGAGGAGGAGGAGGAGAAAGCTACGGTTCCAGACATGAGAGGCAACGTCTGCTCAGGCGCTCTTACTCCCATGTTGTTGATGAAGACACCATTGGAGTGGAGGGAACGTGAAGCATGGTCTGTGTGTCGCGTATCGGTCGCCGACTCTGAGGTACCGAGACGAATCTGGGCTGCTGTGGGATCTGGCCGCAGATCGCCCACACGTTAAATAAAATGATTAAAATATTTAAAAATTATTAAAATATTATATAAATTATTAGAAAATATATATATAGTTATGAAGCTAAAAATTTAATAAAACAAATTTCTTTTATATTTAAAATTATTTAAATAGTTAATGAAGCATTCAGTGAAAGATATGTATGCTGATGTTAACAAAAAAAAATTTATATCAAATATAACAAAATGTCACCAAATACATCAATCAATACCATGTTGAATGCCGAGGGGGCTCAAAATCATCATCATCATTATTACTCCTACGATGAGCATACAAATCAGGACGATAATTCTGTATAGTGAGAATGCGGTTGAAAGAATTGTTCATCACTGAATGCGCTTACCGATGATTGGCTTGATTTATCCATATCAGGAAAAATATGGCCTTGAGGCCGTCGAGCTCAACACCATGCCGATAGTATCCAAACCTTGATAAGCAAATGCTACCGCTATCGAAGATCGGGTCGCGGTCCATAAGAACTACTTTAGCCTTGTTCCAGTTGGTTGAATATCGATCAAAATCATACCCATCAAAAGCATTGAAGAATTTATCACTACTTCCTAAAGTTATGATAGACCTATCTCCTCTCCCCCCTCGAAATGAGGTACCGATCCTGTGAGCCAAGGATTGGAAGTGCTCATCAATCCGGGTTACACCGATCTATAATCATGCCCACTGAATAGTCATCATCAATGTAATGTGAGTCACTATTCCAAGTGCTCGTTGATCCCATATGCCCCGGGTTTATATCCATGATCGTGATCTTGTGTGGTATAATAATTCTTATTTCATACTTCACGATATACCATGATCAACTTGATCGATATGACCACTATCAATGCAAGACCGCTTGTCTAATGCCACCACCGCTTCCATTGTCCCCACGGGTGTTCCCACTCATCTTCACTATCACCAACAATGTTGCTACCCCTATTGGCTCCCATCGTCACCTTCATCACTACTAGTATTTGAAATAATTATTTGAGGAGTCTTACCTTTTATGAGAAGAACTAATTTCTCTTCCTCACACATCGCTCCACGCCTACTTACCCTATTACTTGTGCCACCATCATCAACTCGAACTGCTTCTCTACCTTCTCTAGAGGGAAGGTCTTGATCCAGCCAATCCAAATTATCAGATGATAAAATAGGTTCTTCTCCTTCTCGTATCCACTATCTAATATATCATCATTAAAAATATGATTCAGTCAATTGATTGTACAAATCTTCATCGTCTGCTCCTCGCATCAAATTCTTAACTCGGAGCCGCACATCAGAATGGACACATAAACTAATCCTATGTATCCTTTCATTGCTAAATGATTGAGCAACTTTGTGTGAATCAATGACCATGTGCTCCAATTTCTTCACAATCCAAATGAAGAACATGTTTGACTTAGAACTTTTGACAAAATAACCTTTTGAAGATTCGACCTTCATCACCAATTGTTCCACCATTCACCTATTATTAAAAAAAAAAAAAAACCATATTAGGGCACAAATATATATTTAATAGAAAATGATGACAATTTGTATTTAAAAATTAAATAAATATACGAGCACTGGAAGAGAGTGATTTATTGCTTTTCCGGGTTAGTGCACTTCCAAACTCTCCTTGACCTTCAACAAATAATTTCACCTACATTGTAATGTGTTCTTCACTCTTTATTAATGCACATTTAGGAATACAAAATATATTATAAAATAATACAAGTTATTGTTATAATTGCCTATAGCTTTTAAATCATTCAAATCGTCTAATCTCTTGATAACCTCCTTAGTCCAAGTTTAACTTCCGGATGGTGGGAAAATTGCTTTGAATATTGAAGCATTGATTTGGGAAAAATAAGTCGATGTATAAAAATACAGTTTATAATATTTCTTTGCCTTTAAATAAGATAATAATAACTCTGATAAGGAATTTTTTTGTATTAATTCGTGAATGTGCAAATGTCTATGCAATTGATTTGCTCCACCTTATGTCAATGATCAATACCTTTCCCAATGTTTCACCGATGCCTTTATAGCCGCTTTAGTTTCTATCCATTGCTTCATAAATGATTGACAAGGTGGGCTTTTATCTTGATCAACCACTCTCAAAACTTTCTCACTGCAGGTTCATGATGATTTGGACTTCCTTTGCTTTCTTCCAAAACCGATAAGTTAAGATAAGGTTGGATACATTATCTCTTAAACTCTTTCTACTCCAATCTTTGTTGAATTCACGCCACTCAGTTGTTGTGCACATCATCTTCAAATCGACCTCATAACGTATAAGACTCTGAAGTGAAATAAATCCAAGGCAAATCCCACATCTCAAGCAAGATGATCCCTGTCTGGTGGAACACTTCATCAAATTAACTATTTTCGAGCTATTATAAATAAACTTATGATTATCTTGCTTTGATCTAAAAGTCCTTAATATGCTTCATGTTTCCAATATCTTCAAGCATTAAATCAATATAATGCGCTGCACAAGGAGTATTCAGAACAATACTTGCGCTTCTCCATCAACAACATACTAGTCGCTTAAATCCTTGCCTCATTATCAGTGACTACTTGTACAACGTTTTCCTCCCCAACCTCCTCAACAATCTTATCCATAAGGGAAAAGATGTAATCTGCCGTCTTAGGTATGTTGGTAGTGTCAACTGAAGAAAGGTATATCATGCTTCTATCACAATAAACCATGAAATTGATGATAGGCTTTCTAGTTCTAGAACTCCAACCATCACACATGATTATCTATATACAGCCATTCACCTTCCAAAGTGTTCATATATACCTCAAGCTCTTGCACCTCCTCCTCCAGATATGCATTGCCAATTTGGTATCCTGTTGGACCCTTGATACCCGGACCTGCTTCTGCTATGGTATCAATCATAGATTGATAGTAAGGCCCACTATCAGCTGCATTGAAAGGTATTCCATTGAAGAGAAAAATTTAGAGACGGGGTTTTCTACTCCACTCTTTTCACAGACCTTCAATGAAAACATACTTTTTATTGATTTTTGTTCGAAGGAAAGAATAGGAGTCAATCCCTTTGGGTATGTTAGCTCCATCTCTTATGCCGAAGCTTCGTATCGGGCCACGCTTGATACCGCACTAGAAGGTTGTGAGAAGATTCACCCTCTCATGCCCATGTCTACCTTCTCTAAAAACACGATTTACTTTCTCTCATTGCATGCTTCATTGTCTCAAAATCAGTCATCTTGACTTCCTCAACTTCACGACCGGTCTCATCAATTTCATGAAAATGTCTCATTTAAAGAACTTATAAGTCTGCTCCTTCTTTTTTCATTCAATTTTTTCTCGCTCCTCGGGCGCATTAGACATATACAATTCAATGCTTTGTGACACTGGCAGTACACTTCGACATCCTTCACTTTGTCCGAGATATGTGCAATGTGTTGCTTTTAATCTTGTTATGCCTCCAAGGAATAACCTTTTCCACAAGATTTACATTTGGGGGTTCTTCTATTACCACCTAATGGTTCTGATGCTCCCAACCAATATCATGTTTTGAAGCCATTCCAAAATGTTCACCTAACCATGTATAAAAGTAAACAAAAATATCAAACAATTAAATTATTTTCTAATATAATTGTTCTTCAACAAAATTAAATTCTTACTATGGTAAATAACTTTACAAAATTTCCATTTTGAATTAAATAAATTAAAAGTGTTATTTATAATATATTACCATACTAATTTAATATTAATATAATTAGATTTAATTATTCTTATTTATGTTTGTTTTTCATAACACCAATTTTGAATTAACCTTATTTATTTTTTGGTCAAATAAATAAAATAATAAAAAAATTTGTATTTATATTGTTCACAAAAATATAATTTATGGTTTTGTTAATTTATTATTCTTATTTTATTTTTATAATATATTACCATATTAATTTAATATTAATACAATTAAATTAATTATTCTTATTTATGCTTGTTTTCATAAATTATTAATTTTAAATTAATCTTATTATGTTTGGTAAAATAAATAAAATAATACAAAATATTTGTATTTATATTGTTCACAAAATATGATTTATGGTTTTGCTAATTTATTATTATTCTTTATTTTATTTATGTAACAGGCTTACCATACCACTTAATATTAATACAATTAGATTAATTATTCTTATTTATGCTTGTTTTTCATAAATTATTAATTCTCTTTGAATTAATCTTTATTTATGTTTGGTAAAATAAAATAAAATAATAAACAATATTTAAATTTTATATTGTTCACAAAAATATGATTGATGGTATTGTTAAATTATTATTCTTATTTTATTTATAATATATTACCATACTAATTTAATATTAATACAATTAGATTAATTATGCTTGTTTTTCATAAATAATTAACTTTATACACTCCATTTTATGTAATGAATAATATTTATTATTTTTATCATATTTATATTGTTCAAAAAATATGATTTATGGTTTTGTTAATTTAGTATTTTATTTATTTATATTTTTGGTAAATATATTTTATTTTATTTATATTTATGGTAAATATATTTGTGGTAAATTAATATTATTTTATTTTGCATTTAAAAAAAAATAAACAATGAAACTGGATGAAACGATCGCTGCTTTTAAAACTTCAAATGCCAAAAGAGATCTTCTTCTCAAGCTCCAAATCCAACTTCCAACCAGGGGAGGGGAGGAGGGGCCGATGGGTTTGGATCTCACCTGTGATCGGTGAGCGGCGATGGTCAGTGGCGACGGCGACGGCGGCCGGCGACTGAGATTTTGAGCTAGGTCGGGACTAACGATCGAGGTCCGTGAGAAAATCACGCATTTCGATCGAGACCGGTAAGGTTTCTTTCCTCTTCTTCCCGTTCTTGGTTCAGGAGAAAATCTGTTCTTCGCTTCGCTTTGATCGAGACTGAGGTAAGGAGAAAATCCCGCTCTCGGGTTCTTCGCTTCGTAACTCGTCTAGTGTTCGCTGGCAATTTGTAATTTTGTATTCATGTTGTGGGTTTTGCTTGTTCACGGGTTTTCGGTTTTCGTAGAATTTGAAAGGTGAATATTTTTCCGATTTTTTGGTTCGCATAAAAATGTGGATTCGCATTTTGTCTTCTCGCCGAGTCCGCCGAAATATTTCGAACTCCTACCGAGTTGACCAGTTTTTTTTAACCGATTTATACCGAGTTCCACCGATTCAAAGCATACCGACGTATCCGGTGTCGGTATCGACTCGGTTAGGACCGAGGCGGTTACGATCCGACTCGACCGATTTTTTGAACCCTGACGTGAAGATGTTGGTGGACCATCTGGTGGAATTGTCAGAGAATAGATTCTCATCATTATCAGTTGTGTTAATATGGGGTATGGGCGGCCTGGGGAAAACCACACTCGCCAAGAAGGTTTATCATCACGGTGTTGTGAGGCGTGATTTTGATTGTTTTGCTTGGAGTTGTGTATCTCAACAATTCAACATAAGATCCCTTGTACAAGAAATATTAATCAAGCTCATGCCTCCTTCTCCAGAGAGGAGGAAGGAAATTGAGAAGATGAGTGACGGTGAGGTAGTGAAGAGGGTTTATCAAATACAAGAGGAAAATAAATGTCTGGTGGTTCTGGATGACATTTGGAGTACAGAAGCTTGGGACACGTTAAGACCTGCCTTTCCAGTACTACTCCAAAAGGGTGCAGGAAATGCAGGGAGCTGCAGCAAGATAGTAATCACCACCCCAAACAAAGGGCCGCTTCACATGCAGATCCACGAGCCTTCCTGTACCAACCCAAGTTTTTAACTGAGGATGAGAGTTGGGAGCTTCTTCAGAGAAGATCAGCCTTCTTCCACACAAATGATCATAATGCTACTGGTATTTATTTCTCATTATCTCCTGATTTAGGCTTCTTCCCAACGGTCGCTATTCTATCCTTGTCAATTCTATTTTTGAAGCACAACCACAGGGTTGAGGTTGTCTTAGCAACAAGTCAATTGTTTTCCTTTTGAATTTGATTTTGTGATCGCTAAACATGTCAAAGCTGCAATTATTAAATTGCAACCAGTGCTGTAAAACATGGGGCCAATTCAAGCTACTAGGTTGGGTTGGAGTCCTTGAGTGTTCATGTTCATGGCTGGACTTGGAACTTTTACAAGCTCCTTGGAATTTTGGCTTCCTGATTTATTGAAACAAAGTTTAAATGGAATACAAATTTAAATAGTATTAAGTTATTTGTCTTTTTATGTTTTATTTCTCTTAAGTATTAATAAATTAAGAAAAATCAATAGTTTATTTTAATATTTAAAAGCCCAAATATTATTTCCTGAGTTTTTTATCTAGTAAAAATTTTAAGAAATAAGTAATATGTTAATAAAAAGTAAAATTATAAACTCCTTAAAACAAAAAAGAAAGTTATTTCTGCAAAAAAGTTAAAAAATAAAATAACATCTAAGTTCATTACTATGGCTTGTATACAAGCTATTCACGAAGGCAAAGATAAAAAACTTTATAAATTGACTACCCATTGGCTGATTATAAGTTTCTTATTATTTTAGACGAGTAATTCTAATTCTCGAGTAATATATTTTGTTGGTAATAGTTAATTATTAGAATATTTCTGATCATTCCTCATGAACATCCTCATGAACATTTTTTAGATCCTACTATTAACAACATGGAAGAGATGGGAAAGGAAATGGCTAGATATTGTGGAGGTTTGCCATTGGCTGTTATTGTGCTCGGTGGACTTCTAGCTAAAAACCACACATTGCATGATTGGGAGAGAATTCATAGAAATATTAAATCATACTTGATGAGATTAGGGAAAAACAATTACAAGCAACATGAGAGTGGAGTGTGGGATGTGTTAGCTTTAAGTTACCATGATTTGTCATACCATTTAAAATCTTGCTTTCTCTATTTAGCCCATTTCCTGAGGACTATGAAATTCGAACAAATATTTTGATTCAAGTGTGGCTGGCTGAAGGGATTGTATCAAAGGTGAGAGAAGAAATGTTAGAGGATGTTGCAGAAGGTTACTTGGATGACCTCATTGAAAGGTGTATGGTTCAAGTAGGAAGAACAAGTTCAAATGGAAAAGTCAAAACTTGCCAAACGCATGACCTAATGCTAGATTTATGCTTGTCAAAAGCAAAAGAAAAAAATTTTCTAGAGATCATAGGTGGTTTTCAGCAAGTGGAAACATCTTCATCTTCTATGGTAACAACACGTTGTACTGTAGATAAAGTTCAAAGACGTGCCATATATCTAGATCAACCTCCTCCTTCAAAGGGTGTTGTAGAGGTTAAAGCAGTATCCAACAATAAAATTAAATATGTTGATATTTTTGTCAAATTGAACCCAAAAAATGACGCATTTGATCTCTTATGATATTCTATCCACCACAAGAAGAGACAGCTATACACTGGATGTTGAGGAAGTTGGAATTGAAGAAGTTCACATTATTAAGAGTGTTAAGTCTGGAGGGACTTTCATTGGAGGAAAAATTACCAACAGCAATCAGGCAACCTCGTACACTTGAAGTTCTTGAGTTTTAAAAATGCTACACTCTTAGGCTTCCCATCATCTATAAGACATTTAGGTTGTATCCAGACACTGGATTTAAGGTTTCGAGCATCCACTAAGAAGTTGTTTGAGAATGGATGAAGTGATAGGTCGGATGAAATGGCTAAGACATCTCTACCTTCCTTATGATCTTAATGTGAGGGGTATTAAGAGTAGTAAGGTGCAATGGGAGAAGCTGAGCAACTTGGAGACGTTAAAAAACTTTGATGCAGAACAATGGGACTTAAAAGATTTGGCCCACTTGACCAAGCTTCAAAACTTGGCGGTGAAGAAAGTCCAAAAAGCTTTAAAGAGTTGGAAGTTATTATCAAACTCTCTCACCCCATTTCAAGCAATCTTCATTCCTTGGTTGTCGGTGATATTGGTACCAAAGTGGAAGAAACAGATCCTAAGCAATTATCCATGTGTCGGCATCTTTATAAGTTAAAGCTGGTGGGAGAAATAAGCAACTTGCTTGAGCACTTCTTCCTTCCAAACCTCATTGTGCTAACCTTGTTTTCTTCTAAACTAAAACAAGATCCTACACCAATTCTAGAGAGGCTTCATAACTTGGTTATCCTTAACTTAATGTCTGATTCTTACATTGGGGAAGAAATGGTTTTTTCTTCTAATGGGTTCCCTAGACTAAAAATTTATGTCTCTCTAGTCAGTTCATGAAAAGGTTGAGGGTGGATAAGGGTGCAATACCTAATCTTAACAAATTAATTCTTTATGCCTGTCGATCATTGGAAATCGTTTCTGAATGAGTAAGGTATATCACTACCCTTCAGACATTAGAAACTCATTGTATGCCCGAACATTTCATAAGGCGGCTTCAAGTGATAAATGGAAAAGAAGGGGAGGATTTCTGCAAAGTTCGACACGTGCCATCCATCACATTATCTACATGGTAAGTCATTCGTTTGTACTTTTTTCTTTTCTCCTTCTACATT
Source organism: Tetrastigma voinierianum (assembly GCA_016808115.1). NCBI lineage: Eukaryota > Viridiplantae > Streptophyta > Magnoliopsida > Vitales > Vitaceae > Tetrastigma > Tetrastigma voinierianum. The sequence goes on along the minus strand of JAEQBH010006981.1, from coordinate 68,133 downwards.
AATTTACGACCACATCAAAGAATTGACATATCTATATGGCTTTAAAGTGATCATCGTTTTACTACATTTTTTTTTATTTTATTAAAAAAATTATTTGATTTCATGTTACTTCTTTCTTCAACCTCTTATTCCTGTCATTCAAACTTAAACGTTAACCGGCTATTAATCATTTGTAGAAAATTTGATTAAATATAAGTGCTTGTAAATAATTAGATTATTTAATTTTTTAATTGGTAGTGAGCACGACATCAAATAGATGAAGGTCATTCTCTTTGTGTCCTCTTATGTGTTTTTTTACCTATCTATTATAAAAATCAAAACAAGGAAGGAATTTGGTTGATCTTTGTATTGTTGATCTTTGTGACACCCATGAAATGAATCTACGACCAACCACTCTCTCACTTGTTTTGACAACCCTAAATTGTTCAAGCGACACAAGGCTTCCCTTTCTATTTCAATGTTATTTTATTAATATGTATCTCTAGAATGCTTCTAACTATGATTTCATATTTCATTAGATGGTCATGTAAGGAGAAGCATCCGCCAGTGAAGAAAAAGAAAACTCTCATTTTGGATTCCATCCATCCGACATGGAAGATGGACAACTGATGCTAAATGGCCGTTGGTAATCATCGGGGAGCTGCCTTGTTGCTACTCCACAAATGATGCTAGACTTATGATGATCCGGACACAATATTCCAATGATTTCATTTTTTTTTCTTCCTTTTAATTGGTGCATTGGCTTGTTAATGACTGAATTTGAGATCGTTTTTCTATTGGTTTGATTGTGCATTTGTTGTAATGTTGCGTGCAAATAATATTGATTATTTCAGTACAATTTCCCCATGTCCTTGGGTTATGTTTTAAACAGCTTGTGCTTCCAAATACTGTTTCAAGTATCCAACAAAAGAAAAATATGGAAACCTGACATTTTTTTAATATCATCGTCACAGTACAAGCAACAATGATTTGATCGTGTTGGGTTTGAGATTGTCCATATCTTCGTCTCAAGAAATCTACAAGAAGATAGCTTCTTTAAAGATTGAGATAGATGAAGATTTGATGAACACTATAAGAAAAGTGAGTTATATAGACATGATTTTAGTTGGGGTCATAAAAATCCTCGACCAAAACATGTCTTTAGCTCATGTTTATTTAAACTGCAGCTAATAAGAGGTTCTATCAATTACAGAACTTTTAGATTAATGAGCCACAACTATAGATCGTCAGGGAAATATGGGTTGTAACCATACACGCCCAATAGTCACAATGAGCCTCCCACAACCAAATAACCATTATAGATCATCAGGAAAGTAGCTTAAGTTTGGAGGGACTTTCATTGGAGGAAAAATTACCAACAACACTAGGCAACTTGGTACACTTGAAGTTCTTGAGTTTTAAAAATGCTACACTCCTACGCTTTCCATCATCTATACGACATTTAGGTTGCATCCAGACACTGGATTTTCGGGTTTTCGCATCCTAGTTTTCAATTGATAACTTGTTTGAGAATGGATGAAGTGATAGGTAGGATGAAATGGCTAAGACATCTCTACCTTCCTTCTAATCTTAATGTCAGGGGTATTAAGAGTAGTAAGGTGCAATTGGAGAAGCTGAGCAACTTGGGGACGTTAAAACACCTTGATGCAGAACAATGGGATATAAAAGATTTGGCCCACTTGACCAAGCTTCAAAAATTGTTGGTGAAGAAACTCAAAAACTTTATGTGTTGGAGGTAATTCTCAAACCTTCTCATCCCATTTCAATATTCGTTCCTTGGTTTTGTATGATATTGGTACCAAAATGGAAGAAATAGATCTTAAGCAATTATCCATGTGTCAACATCTTTTTAAGTTACTCCTGGATGGAGAAATAGGCAGCTTACCTGAGCATAACCTCTTCCCTCCAAGCCTCACTAAGTTAACCTTGCATTCTTAACAAGATCCGACACCAATTCTAGACGGGCTTCATAACTTGGCAATCCTTGAGTTACAATGCAATTTTTACGTTGGGGAAGAAATGGTTTTCTCTTAGAATGGGTTCCCTCAACTCAAGGTTCTGAAGCTCTCTAGTGAGTTCGTAAAAGGTTGAGGGTGGATAAGGGTACAATTCCTAATCTTAATGCATTAACTATTATGAAATGCAAATCATTGGAAATGGTTCCTGAAGGAGTAAGGCATACCTAGACTCTTCACTTGTTAGAGATTTACATTATGCCCAAAGATTTCAGAGCCCGGCTTCAAGTGACAGATGGGAAAGAAGGGGAGGATTTCTACAAAGTTCGGCATGTGCCATCTATCATATTATTTGATGGTAAGTCATTAATTTGTATTTTTCTTTTCTCCTTCTTACATATACAAACACATCAACAAATTATTTCATATCATGTTAATTACTTCTTTCATATATTTATACTTATGCATTATGAAAATCAAAATAAGGTTGATATTTTGTTGATCTTTGTGACTCCCATAAATTGAGGCTCCGAAGCAACCTCTCACTTATTGTTTTCACAAGCCTAAAATATTGTTCAAGTGGCACAAAGCTTGGCTACACGACCTTTCTATTTCATTCATGATCTTTATTAACATAATTTGGCAAATGTTTCTAACTATGATTTCATATATTTCCTAAGATGACAATGAAACGGGAAGCGATGATGATGAAACGGGAAGTGATACTGTTGAAATGGGAAGCGTCCGCCCATGAAGAAAAAGAAAACTCTGGTTTCCATCCGACATCAATGATGGAGAACTGATGCTAAATGGCTGATGGTACTTGTTGGGGAGCTACCTGATCTTAAGACTTATTATGATATATTCTTATGATTTTTTTTTTGCTTTTAATCAGTGTTAGAATATGTCACAAATTCCTATTTAATATTAATTCCTTTTTCTGTAAAGAATATTTTATAGAATACTTTCTAGTTATTATATTATTGTAATATTAAGTTTTCTTATAGAATAAGGAAAACTTTTAGGAATATCCCTATAAATATTATGGTTTTGTGAGGGGAAAAACTTATGAGAGATTTGGTGTATGCATAGATGTAATGGTTTTAGGGATTGTGAGTTTTTTTGAGATATTTTCTCGGTATTGTGGGCATTCTAAGGTTTTGTGATTTTTTTATTTTTCCTTGTCATCGGAATATTTTGATACTCTAATTGCTTTCATGCTGCATCAAAGAATATTCTCTCGGCCGTGAATCTAGGCATAATTGGCCAAACCAAGTTAAAACCTCTTGTGCATTTTTATGATGATTTCTTTATTTTCGTATTCTCAATCTCATATTCTCACGCAAAGAAAGTTTTACATTAAAACCTCTTGTGCATTTTATGATAATTTTATCTTCAGATATTCGAATTCATATTTCTACGCAGTGAAAGTTTCCATGATTTATAACAATTGGTGTGTTGGCTTGTTTATGACTAAAACTTGTTGGATTAATTTATTAATTATGAACTAAGCATAATCTTTTTATGACAATTCAATTGTTAATTATTGGCGGATGATTTAATTATAACTAGTTATGGGTTCTTTATTATATCTTCTCCCTTGTTTTGGTAAGCCCATTGGAATAAAGCTTAATTATTCCCTTGTTATTTTATATAAATAAATAGAACGTTATAATTTTTCAGGGGTTTTGGAGAACATGTAAAAAGGGAGAAGGAAATAGCCATCTAGAACCCTAGCAAATTTTTTCGTCTTGTTTCTTGTAGATATTTGGAGTTAATATAATTCTGGATCCGTTGCAAGTAAGTTTTTCTACACACCATGAATTGATATTCTTCATTTTTAAATAAAATTTCAATTTTATAATGTACTTAGAGGTTGATTTTACAAAATAAACTAGCAAATCTGAGATTCTTTTCCTGTTGGTTTGATTGTGCATTTGTTGTCATGTTGGGTGCAAATAAAATTGGTTATTTCAATACAATTTCCCTGTCTTTAAAAAGGGCAAGTTTTGTTTTAGTTTTGGGGCAATATTCCCCTTCGTCTCTTTGAATCTCCCTGTGGAGAGTCCATTCTGGGGGATTATAAGTTGATATTTCCATGGAGAGTTGTCTCCAAATTCAGTGGGCATGGACTTCCTGTGTACTGGGCTCTCCCATTCATTTCCTTCCAGAACTCGGTATCTTCCCCACAACAATCTTGGAAAAACCCTATTTCTTGAAAACAAAAAAAACATTGAAACAAAACAATACATTGAAAAACAAAAAAAAAAATCTTATTGATTTAATATGTATCTATAAAACTTAATACTGTTATTAAGTTTTACTTTTATTTTAAATTATAATTAAAATAAATTTTATTGAATAACCTTTCACACTTAAATTTTATTAATAAGAATTTTAAGTAGTGAGTGTTTGATATATCAATATTATAACTTAAAGTAACCTAATAAATTAATTCAATTTATTAAGTAAATTAAGTATGTTTGATAAAATAACTTAACTGATAATAAAACTTTAAAGTATAAAACAACCTTAAGTAATAAGCAAAAACTATTAACTTATTCCCAATTCTATATTGTGATTTTATATTTTTACTCTTATTTGTTCTAATTAATTTAATAATTACTTTTGCAATTCTACAACAATTACAATTACCCAACCTTCTTTATCATTATTATAATTAATAAAGTTAAATATATTAATTTGATGGCTTAAAATATGTTTCAAATTAATTTCATCAAATAACTTTAATATGATCAGTAATAAGTTTTAATTTGACAATCTAAAAATAATTTAACTTAAATACAATTTTAGTTCTTAAATAATAAGTATTAAATTTTATGAGATATCCAATTAATAGTCATAGTATACTTAATGATTTACTTCAAAAATATATATTTAATGATGAGTATATATAATAATAATAATAATAATAATAATAATAACAATAATAATGATTATATTTTCAAATTGTTTTTTAGTTATTTATAACCATTATTTGGAGTTAAAAACCAAGATTTGTTTAAGCGGCTTAACCTTTGTTTCGTGTGTAAATGCATAAAATAATGCAACAAGTAGAATAACTAAAGACATAAAAAAAAGAGAAAACAAAAAATAAGGTGCAATGGAAGAACCTAAGTAGCTTGAAGACATTAAAACACTTTGATGCAGAACATTGAGAAATAAAAAGATTTGGCCCATTTGACTGAGCTTCAAAATTGTTGGTGCAGAAAGTCAAATGCTTTAAAGAGTCGAAGGTTATTCTAAAACCCTCTCACCCCATTTCAAGCAATCTTCATCTCTGGTTGTTTATGATATTGGTACCAAAATGGAAGAAACAGATCTTAAGCAATTATCCATGTGTCGACATCTTTATAAGTTATTCCTGAGTGGGGAAATAAGCAACTTGCCTGAGCACAACTTCTACCCTCCAAACCTCACTATGTTAACCTTGTGGTCTTCTCAACTAAAACAAGATTCCACACCAATTCTAGAGAGGCTTCATAACTTGGCAATCCTTCACTTAGGGTCTAATTTTTACAATGGGGAAGAAATGGTTTTCTCTTTGAATGGGTTCCCTCTGACTCAAAGATCTGTGGCTCTATAATCAATTCGTAAAAGGGTTGAGGGTGGATAAAGGTGCTATGCCTAATCTCATAACCATTTATGGATGTGAATCATTGGAAATGGTCCCTAAAGAAATAAAGTATATCACTACCCTTCAGACGTTCGAAATTCGCTATATGCCCCAAGATTTCATAAGGAGACTTCAAGTGATAAATGGAAAAGAAGGAGAGGATTTCTACAAAGTTCAACACGTGCCATCCATCTCATTAATTGATAGCAAGTCAATTCATTTGTATTTTTTCCTTTTTTCCTTCTACCAAAATAAATGCATGTCCAATTAAAAATTTTAAAGGAAATTGAATAAAAAGAAAATTACTTAGAAATTTATAAATTCTAACAAAATGTTTAGTTGTAAAAAATATTATTAAGTCTTTGAATTGATGAGTGGAAATAAGTAAAATTGGTTTGAATTAATAAATAAAAATAATATGTGGGATTTTTAACTATATTTTTATTTTTCTACATTTTTTCATTCTTTCTATTTCTCTTTCTTTTTTTTTTTTTGAATAATTATTTCCTATTATCTTCCCCTTGCGTTTTCCCTATGATTTTCTCTCAACCAAACATAACCTTAGTTATCAACAACTTTACTACATTTTTTCTTCATTTTAATAATTTTCTTTTTTCATGCATGTCATGTTACTTCTTTCTTCAACCTCTTATTGCTTTCATTGAAACTTAAAAGATTAACCATTTCAAGAAAATTTTATTTTCATTTTGTATTTTAATAACTAAGGAAAACCTTTGATCTTGTCCTTTCAACTCTCCATGGTTCATCAGTACGCCAATTAGATTACTCTAACAAATTATTAATCATTTGAAGAAAATTTGATTAATTATAGGTGCTTTTAAATAATTAGATAGATTATTTAATTGATACTAAACACAACATAAAATAGGTCAAGGTCCTTCCCTTTTATGTCCTTTAATGGTTTTTTAATACTTATGCATTATGAAAATCAAAAGATTGAAGATATATATTTTGTTGATCTTTGTACACCCGTAAATTGAATCTATGAAACCAACCTCTCACTTGTTTTCACGTCCCTGAATTGTTCCAGTAATACACAGCTTAGCTTTCTTTTATACATATATAGCCTTTCTATTTTATTGTTCTTCCTAAGAGATAATTTTAAAAAGGCATCTAACTATGATTTTATATTTCATTAGCTTCTGGTGTAAGGAGGAGCATCCACCCGTGAAGAAAAGGAGAACTCTGGTTTCGGATTCCATCCATCGGATATCGAATCTAAATGGCCGATGGTACTTGTTGGAGAGCTGCCTCATTGCTACTTATTATATGATGTTAGACTTATTATGATATGAACACAATAGTTTTAATATACTTAAAAAAGCAAACAGCTAAATATTTAATATACTTAATAGTTTTAAAGACCATCTTCTCATTGGTCGTTGGAGTCTAATCTGGTCAAAATTAAGAAAAGACACGGGTTGATTCGTGAAGTTAGCGATGAGATGCCCTCAACCACCTCTTCTGACTTCTTATGCATCTTCAAAGAAAGTCACGGGTTGAGCTGAAGAACTTGCATCCGGTCATTAACTTTCTTGATCTAGATCTTGATCTGAAAGTTTCTTTTTCAATAGAATCACTCTTTTTTTTTTTTTTTAAAAGAACGAAATTTCTTGGTTTTAATTGCTGTATGGTGTTGTTTTATTCTGAAAAAAAAATGATTTTTGAGTCTAAGTCGGAAATCCCGGTAACTTGGATGATTCACCCGAGTCAAATCGGACTCTCGACTGAAAAGGGTAGGTGGTGTTGAAGGTTTGCATTTTACTTTTTTTTTTTTTTACAGTCATGGAGGTGTAGAAGAGATCGCAGAGGTGATCATCTTTTGGAGGTGGGAACAGAACGGAACAATTAATGGCCGAGGCTGTTGTGTCATTCGCTGTGGAAAGGCTTTGTGATCTGTTGATTGAAGAGGCAAGTTTCTTTGCATGGGAGGATTGGATGTGCCGTAGAGATTCAGGTTGAGCTTAGGCGGATGAAATGCTTCCTGAAAGATGCAGACGCAAGACAGGGTGAAGATGAGACGATTCGGAACTGGGTTGCAGAAATTAGGGAGAATGCTTCCATGCGGAAGACACCATAGAGACTTTTGTCCTCAAAGTTTCCTTGAGGAGAAGGGGAGGGTCTTCAAACATCCTCAAGAGGTGCGCTGCATCTTTTCCGAGTTGATTGCTCTCCACAAGGTTGGGACAGAGATTGACGCCATAAAAACCAGAATCTCCAGTCTCACTACAAGTTTACAGACCTATAACATAAAGAGGATAGAAGGAGAAAGGTCATCCGGTAATGAGACTAGGCAACGTCTGCTCAGGCGGAGTTACTCCCACGTTGTTGATGAAGGCACAGTTGGAGTGGAGGGAAACGTGAGGATATTGGTGGACCAGCTTCTGGTGATGGAATCGTCGGAAAATAGATGCTCATCATCATCAATTGTGTCTATATGGGGTATGGGTGGTCTGGGAAAAACCACACTGGCAAAGAAGATTTATCATCATGGTGCAGTTAGGCGTCATTTTGAATGTTTTGCCTGAGCCCATAGATCAGTACTACCCAAGAACAGTATCTTTGTATAGAAATATTGATCAAATTGATGCCTCCTTCTCCAGAGCAGAGGATGGAAATTGAGAAGATGAGTGATGATGAGTTATTAAAGAGGGTTTATAAAATACAAGAGGAAAAGAAATGTCTGGTGATTCTGGATGACGTGTGGAGTACAGAAGCTTGGGACACGCTAAGACCTGCCTTTCCACTGCATACGGCGAACAGCAGCAAGATAGTAATCACCACTCGGAACAAAGGGGTTGCCTCACATGCCGATCCACGAGCCTTCTTGTACGAACCCAAGTGTTTAACTGATGATGAGAGTTGGGAGCTTCTTCACAGAAGAGCATTCTTCGGATGTGATAATGGTTCAGGTATTTCTCATTATCCCCTAAATTATTAGGCTTTCTTCCCAACACCACTCTGTATTCGATCCCTTGTTAACTGGATTTTATAACTCTAACCACAGGGTTGAGGTTGGAAACCAAAAAAATTAGAGGAAAATAAAAAAAAGTTTAAACTTATTAAATTAAATATATATGTTTATTCTAATTCTTTTTTTTTTTCTAAGAAATTTAAAAACATGTTAAATTTTCAAGAATTTTGATTATATTTAAATTTTTTTTTTATATTTTCATGATGAAACTAAATATGAAAAAATAATTTTTCTTAGTATTTTTTTTATTTCCCTGATATTTTTTTAGGTTTTAAACATAACTTAAGGAAAATGATTTTCTCATGTTTAATTTTATCGTGGAAAATATAAAAGAAAATCAAATATAAACAAAATTCCTCAATATTTTACTTATTTTTAAATTTCTTAATGTTTGGTTTCATTGAGGAAAATATAAAAGAAAATTTAAAAAAAATCCTCAAAATTTTAGTTCTTTTTCTAATACGCTTTAGTTTTAAGGTAGTAAATTGTCCTCATTGGGACTTGAACCTGGGACCCCCTTATGCCCTATGCCTATTTGAAACAGTGAACGTTCTACCACTTAAGCTAGACCTTATGGGTTCCTCAAAATTTCACTCATTTTTTAATTTCTTAATGTTTGATTTTACCGTGGAAAAATATAAAAGAAAAAATCAAATATAAACAAAATTCCTAAAAATTTTAGTTATTTTTAAATTTCTTAGTCCTTATATAATATAGAGAAACAAATAATATAAATTGGAATAAACTTATAGAATTAATTTATTAAGCTAAAACCTATTTTTTATTTTCCTTCAAATTTTCTTTCCTCCCTTTTTTTCTTTATATTTTCCTTCCTCGGTGCTTTTCGGATTCTAAACGTAGCCTAATGTCACACGTACCCTCACTAAGAAGAGAGACCTCTCACTTGAGAAGGCATGGAACAAATAAGCCTCTCAAGGGTTATGGTGGGGAGAAGGGAAGGTTCTAAAGACTTGTGGAGCTCTCTTTGGCTAGAAGAGTATGGGAGTTTCTAGGAAAGTCCACACTTCTCTACACATGTATGAAAGACTATAGAATGCTTGAGAATTGGGAGAGTTGCCTATGTCTTTTAGAGATGTCTTGTAAATATTTTGTACATAGAATTACCTAGGATTCTCTAGAATTCTCTTAAGATTAAGGAACCCTCCAAGGTTCCACACACTTCCATTGGTGTCTATAAATAGGTGGAAGTCTTATTTGGCCAAGGCACCAAGCAAGTGAGCTTCCAAGTGAGTTGTATAGCTTCCTTTATCAATAAAGCTTTCTTTTCTTCTTAAGAGAGTTCTCTTATTCTTTAAGCTTCCAATCTTAAGTGGCAGCTAGCAAGGCTAGCCAGGGCAAAGGGAGGAGACCGACTTAACAACTCGAGCTGTAGTGTCGCTCTTACGGGCGCACGAGTCGACGGTTCCCCAAGACGTGCACTAGCGCTTTATAAACATTTTCTATTGTTCCTCAACTTGATTTTATGACTAAACATGTCAAAGCAACAATTATTAAACTGCAACCAGGGCTATAAAACAAGGGGCCAATTTGAACTACTTAGTTGGGTTGAGTGCTCATGTGCATGGCTAGACTTTGGGACTTTTACAATCTTCTAGAAATTCTGGCTTATTAATTTTATAAATACCTATTGTATTGAAACTATGGTAGTGTTGGTTTTTTCTTTAATTTAATTTTAAATGGAATTTAAAATTAAATAGCGATTAATAGTGTTAGGCATTAAATTATTTGTTTTTTAATATTTTTTTTATTAATTATTTTATAAGGCCGTTTTTATTAATTATTAAAAAACAAAAAATCAATAGAATATTTTTAATATTAAAGAAACCTAAATATTTCAACTTTTTCAAATTAGTAAAAAAAAATTTAAAAATAAATAATAAGTTAATAAAAAATAAAATAATAAACTATTTAAAATATAAAAGTAAGTTCTTTTAAGCCAAATGTTAACAAAAAATCATATAACATCTAAGTTAATTACTATACAAGCTATTCACGCTAAGGAAAGTCGCCAAATTGATTACTCATCAAGTTTCTTATTCTGTTAGATAAGAAATTCGTATAATTCTAATTCTGAGTTTGTATTTTCTCTGTAATAGTTAATTATCATAATATTTATAATCGTTTCTCATGAACCTTTTTAGATCCTACCATTAACATGGAGGAGATGGGAAGGGAAATGGCTAGATATTGTGGAGGTTTGCCACTGGCTGTTGTTGTGCTCGGAGGACTTCTAGCTAAAAACCGCACATTGCATAATTTGGAGAGAATTCATAGAAACATTAAATCATACTTGATGAGATCAGGGAAAGACAATTACAAGCAGCAAGACAGTGTAGTGTCAGATGTGTTAGCTTTAAGTTACCAAGATTTGTCATACCACTTAAAATCTTGTTTTCTCTATTTAGCCCATTTCCCCGAGGACCATGAAATTTCAACAAAAACTATGGTTAGAATGTGGGTGGCTGAAGGGATTGTATCGAAGGAGGATGTTGGAGAAGGGTACTTGGCTGAGCTCATTGAAAGGTGTATGATTCAAGTAGGAAGAACAAGTAGTCACGATGGAAGAGTCAAAACTTGCCAAATGCATGACCTAATGCGAGATTTATGCTTGTCAAAGGCAAAGGAAGAAAATTTTCTCGAGATTATTGGTGCTATTTTTCAGCAAGTGGAAACATCTTCATCTTCTAGGGTAACATTATTAACACATAGTACTATAGATAACGTTCGAAGACGTGCCATATATCTAGATCAATCTCCTCCTACAAAGAGTACTAGTACTGTTGCAGAAGAGGCTAGAATTAGAGCAGTCTCCAACAATAATAATAAAAATGAAGATGCGGGTGATATTAATGTCAAATTGAATCCAAAAAATGGCACACCCCTTCGATCTCTTCTGATATTCTATCCACCAAAAGGAGAGACTGTACACTGGATGGTGAGGAAGTTGGAATTGAAGAAGTTCACATTATTAAGAGGGCTGAGGTCGAGGGACTCAGACGGGAGAAAATTTACCAAGAGCAATAGGCAACCTCGTATACTTGAAGTTCTTAAGTTTTAAAAATGCTACACTCTTACGCTTCCCATCGTCTATAAGAAATTTAGGTTGTAATCCGTATTAATCGGATTTACGTTTTACTCATTCTAGTGGTGAACCGATGACTTGTTTGAGAATGAATGAAGTGATAGGTTGGATGAAATGGCTAAGACATCTCTACCTTCCTTATGTGAATTTTAATGTGGGTAAGAGTAAGGTGCAATGGGAGAAGCTGAGCAACTTGGAGACGTTAAAACACTTTGATGCAGAACAATGGGATATAAAAGATTTGGCCCACTTGACTAGCAAGCTTCAAAAATTGTCGGTGAAGAAACTCAGAAACTTGAAGGAGTTGGAGGTAATTCTCAAACCTTCTCATCCCATATCAAGCAGTATTCGTTCCTTGCTTTTGTCTGATATTGCCACCAAAATGGAAGAAATAGATCTTAAGCAATTATCCAAGTCTCAACATCTTTGTAAGTTATGCCTAGTTGGAGAAATAAGCAACTTGCCTAAGCCCGACCTCTTCCCTCCAAATCTCGCTGAGTTAAGCTTGGGGTCTTCTAAACTACAACAAGATCCAACTCCAATTCTAGAAAGGCTTCCTAACTTGACGATCCTTTCCTTATGGCATGATTCTTACATTGGAGAAGAAATGGTTTTCTCTCCAAATGGGTTCCCTCGACTTAAAGGTTTGTCACTCGCCAGTGACTTCGTTAAAAGGTTGAAGGTGGATATAGGTGCAATGCCTAACCTTAATGAATTAAATATTGTTAATTGTAAATTATTGGAAATGGTTCCTGAAGGAGTAAGGTATATCACCACCCTTCAGACGATGCGAATTCACCTTATGAGCAAAGATTTCATCCAGCGGCTTCAAGTGATAGATGGAAAAGAAGGGGAGGATTTCTACAAAGTTCGGCACGTGCCATCCATCACATTAATCGATGGCAGCCGACATTCATTTCTACTCCCTCCCTTTCTTTTCCTTGTAAGTATACAAACATATCGATGATCAAACAATTGATATTAAGCATGCCATTTTTAATCATCAATTGTTTGACTACAATTTTTGTTTTTAAATTCTATTAAAAAATTCTTTCTTCAACCTCTTATTTGCATTCTTTTGAACTTAAAAAGACTAACCATTTCAAAAGTCCCAACAGTGACAAAATTGTGTACTCATAAAAAATAAAAAGGTCCCATAATTCTTGTGGTTCATGGGCGCATCAATTGATTACTTCTAACTAACTATTAATCATTTCAAGAAAAATTGATTAAAACATAAGTGCTCTTAAATAATTAGTTTACTTAATTGATACTAAACAAAATACAAAATAGATCAAGCTCCTTCTCTTTTATGTCCATTAATGTTTTATGCATTAAGAAATTCAAAACAAAGAAGATATTTTGTTGATTTTTATAACACCCATAAATTGAAGCTACGAGCCAACCTCACTTGTTTTCACAACCCTAAATTGCTCCAGTGACACACGACAGCTTGGCTTGCTTTTATATAGCCTTTCTATTTCAATGTTCATTTATTAATAGATAGTTCTAGAAATGTTTCTAATTATTGTTTCATATTTCATAAGATGATCTTGTAACGAGAAGCATCCGCCCGTGAAGAAAAAGAAAACTCAGATTTCAGATTTCGTCCATCCGACATCGAAGATGGACAAGTGATATTGAATGGTCGTTGGCAATCGTCAGGAGCTGCCTTGTTGCTACTCTTTAAATGATGTTAAACTTATTATGATATGAACACAATATTCCTGTGATTTTATTTATTTTTCTTTCTTTTAATTGGTGTCCTGGCTTGTTTATGATTGAATCTGAGACCATTTTTTTTATGTTGGTTTGATTGTGTATTTGTTGTCATTACTTGCAAATAAAATTGGTTATTTCAATACAATTTCTTCCTATGTCTTTGATATACGTTTTAAACAGTTTATTCTTTCATGTATAGTATATATATTAACTTGAAGTTTTGTTCTATATTAGGCAACATTCTCATGTAGGAAACAAAGGGAAAAGTTTGCTTGGTAACTTCGTGCTATTGAATCTCCTGGTGGAGAGTCTAATTGATCGGTAACCAAGCCAACTAGGAGAGCTCAATCTAAAAGATCAGCCTGATAGGTAGAAGAACCTCTCATGCTTAAGTACCATTCCACAATTTCATGTGAAATCAATATGAGAACGTATCACTAATCCGAGGGATTCAAGCTGCTATTTCCATGGGAGCATGGATTTCTAATGTACTTAGCTCCCATTCATTTGTTTGGAAAACTTGCTAAAATAAATAAAATACTTTCCTTGTTTATGCAATCAAATAGGCTTTCAATTATATTATTCCCAATTAAATGTTATACAAAATAATTAGGCACACACAAACCAAGACACCAAATATTTAACATGGAAAACCTTCAGAAGGGAAAACCACAGCTTAGGAGCCAGACAAAAAAATTTTCACTAATAAAATTAGCAAGGTCACCAAAGTCCTTTTCTAGGATAATCTAGAGGATATCAATCAACAAGATTCCCCCACAAGATGATATTCAACCCAAAATATCAAACCATAAAGGTTTAGGTTTCACCAAGCATACGCAATAGAGAGCGAAAAATGACGATCCAAAACTAGTAAATGCGTAGCTTAGGCTGTCGCAAATAACATACTCAAATTAGAGAAGAAACGGAGGAAGATTCGTCTTTGGATTCACCAAGAATTCCAAGAAAAACCCTTGCTCTCTTTTCCCTCTTTCTTTCTCTCTACCCTTTCTCTATTCACATATCTCTTTACCTTTGTGTTCGCCACTCAAACATCGCACATATTTAGGACTTGTTTAGTTCATGTTTTTTAAAACGGTTATGTGTTCTCAAAAACAAAGAGAAAAAGGAAAACATAGAGAACACGTTCAATTTCAGTATTAATATTTCCTCAAGAACATAGAGAACCCAAAAACATTAAATTCGGATAACAAGGATAGTTTTCAAAGAACTCTGTGTTTTCAAAATCAGGAAATCAAATAGGCTCTTATGTTGTTGTTTCACATTTAGGGGCAGGAGGATTAATGGCATGTAGCTAGGAATACTTTATATCAATTAATTGAAATTTCTTACAATAGTTAAACTTGATTATGTGGAAAATGTTGGGAATTAAAAACTTTTGAATTAGAGATTTTGGTTAAGAGATTGAGAGTGCAAGAAGAAAATATTTTGTCCTTTTGAATAATGATTTAAAAGACAAGCTTCTCACCCATCATGTTTAGTTCATGTGGTACAGTGTTGAACGTTTTAAAAAGGTAGGATATAGGAAGGGGAGGGTTCCGGGGTTTGAGTTTCATTAAGGACAGCTTATTACATTGTAATTATAATTTGCAACTAAAGTGTTTTAACAGTAAAAAAAAAGAAAGAACTTATGCAAAATTAGGAGTATTAATCTCATGCTCGTTAGTCGTTGGAGTCTAATCTGGTCAACATTAAGAAAAATCATACACTAAGGGTATACCAGAAACTTTTCGTCCACATAATGTAGGATGTGACGCTTATTCTCCACTGGCTTTCATTCAATTCGCAGACATCATCTAACCGCCTAATTCTAAGAAGAGTGGAGGCATAAAGCTCCTCAACCTCGTGAATCCATCCGCTTTCAGCTAGCACCAATAGATGCCCTCAAATATCTCTCTTCTTACTTATACATCTCAAAGACAACCACCGGTTACCAAGAATCAACGACTTCATCCGATCATTTTCCATCTCTGACCGAAAAATTTCGTTTTCACAGGAATCATTTCTAAATAAAAAAAAAGAAACGAAATTTCGGGTTTTGACTCCGTCGTAAGTCCAGAAGGGGTGTTTTTTTTTAGTTAGGACTGAAGAATTAAAAAAAAGGATTTTTGAAACCTAAGTCGAAATCCCTGCAACTCGATGATTCACTGAGTCCAATCGACTCTCAACGAGAAGGTTAGTGGTGTCAAGGTTTAACGAAGTTTTCATTTTACATTTTTACTGTCATGGATGTGGGTGCCTTGGGCCTTGACCTAGGCCCTCTAGCTAGCAGGCCCCTTTCGATTAGAGGCCATGGTTGGGCTGGTCCACTGCCCGCTCCGTGCTTCATCTTGACTTAGGAGTCCGTGATCCGATACCCTCCTATAGCCAAAGAAGAGTTGGCACTCCGCATGCCATTTTCCCAGAGCTTTATCTAACAAGGGTTGATAAATGCTCCCCCCCTGAGGGAGACCATCCCATGCCTTACCATGAATTCAAGACACAAACCCTTCGGGTCTTGCATTCAGGAAATACGCCCCACTTTCTTCCTCTCTTCCGTCTAAAAGGAAGAATTAGTCTCTCCCCATGATATGCGCCCTAATGCCTTCCTCTCTCCCCGTTTAAAGGAAGAATCGGGTCTCCGTCTCACAGATATGCGCCTACTTTCTCCTTCCGATTTGGAAGGAAACTGTCCACTTACCATGAAGAGTGGATCCCCTTCCTAATAAAAGGAAGCCACTTTACTAATGTAATAAGGTACGAACGAAAGGTTCAAAACTCTGAATCTTTGAAAGAAGACGGCAGGGATCTAACTTGAACGTCAGAGAGGTGACGGAGAAGACCCTCCCCCACCACTTTCTTAGTTTTTTGTTTTGCAGGTTGGCATAGATTGATACATGTTCCGACGATCCAGTGACTCAGAGAATTCCGGAGACTACAATTGGCATCGTCTATGGGAACTGCCTAGCAGGAAATCTCAAAGACGATACGCGAGAGCCTGGGTTCACCAGCTCCCCAGTGATCTCCCGCTACACGAGGTTTGCAGTTCCCGCTCATCCCACAGACCGTCAGAACTGCTACTGCGCGTCTAGCAACCCGAATCAGCCCATCGAAGAACCCAGCTTTCGCCGGGCGCCAAGAAATGGAGGCTAAGCAAGAAGAGCAGGTCAGACAGATGGCCTAATTGTGTGAACATGCAAACGGTTTACAACAGGAGAACGAGCGCCTACGGGCCCGCTTGGAGACCAACAAGGTCAAAAACCCACAAGGCTTTGCCTAACCTATACCCCTAACCTGGGTAGTTAAGGGCAAAGGACTCGCCCCACCCGACTACGCGACTACTCTGCCAGATGACTAACTTTCTGACAGCTCTTCGTCTGGCTGCTCACCACCTTAGAACAATGTGGGAAGCCGAATCCAGAAGAGACCTCTCGGCGCCCAAATTCGGCTATTAGTGTTGCGCACCTAACGTGAAGGAGTCCAAAGAGAGATAGGTCCAGCTCGAATCGTCCGAATACATTCCGCCTGCTCGAGGGCATGGCCCCCTTAATTTCCTCGCTAAGCAATACTCGTCGGGCACCTCTCGCCCATGCAACATTTTATCCCCTATCCGGGGCCGCATACATGCTGTCTTCCCCTCACAAAAAAATATTTTGACTATGAGCCTCTCTGGGATTTGTCATTCCAATCGCTTATGTACGACTTCCGCTCCTCTGACCGTAAGGATCATATATATGTTGCACTTTAACCAAATAATGATCCTTAACATCGAACGACGACTCTTGTGTAAAGTATTCCCAGCTAGCCTGAAAGGTCCCTGCCTTGGCTTGGTTCCATAAACTCCTAAGAGACCCTAAACTCATTCGTGAATTATGGGTCGTGATTCTCACTCAAGATTTGCGTTCGGGCCTAAAGGAAACATCACCGCTTCCAATCCATCTTCAGCCGGACGACGTAGTCCATCCGGACTTCAATTGATTCAAAGCCCTTCAGCAAATTGATACCTATAGTATGGATGCAGTCTTACAGAACTTCCGAAGGAGCTTTGGGCCGACTACTCCTTTCTTCCAGTCCCTTTCCCTCGACCCACCTACCACCATGGAAGAATCAGACGGCGCAAGGCATGCAACATTCACTCTAGAGGATAATATTCGAGCTGCCTCGCAAATGGTAATGATAATAGCGCAGAGCGGCAAACCAACTACAAAGAGTCAGCCATAGCAGAAAGGAAGCCAGGGCAAGAGCCAAAAGCGTCCCCAAGAGCAATCCGAAAAGAAAAGAGATCCTCCTCAATTCACCCCCCTTAACATCTCCTACGACCGACTGCTTCCCCTCATCCGAACACCCCACAGTTCAGGGCTCACCATGCGGCGAACCCACTAACGTGAACAGTCACGGCCGAAGTGTGACTACCACGTGGACCACTTAATTACATGAAACGAATCTCACGCCAAGGCTCAAGTTCATGATCAAGGAGATTAATCCGAGTAGGGCACCTTAGAAGGTTTATTCGGGAGCTAACCTGCACAGCCAAAACTGCCCCTACTTCCAATAGAGTCGTCATCACTGCCGAACATTTATCAAAGCCCATACCTACCATCAACTTTATACTGGGAGGCCCAGTCAACGATCAATACTAGTCCAAGAGGCAGACGGCATCGCCTCGCGGCCTCAATCAGTGGTCGACAAACACCATAAATATTCTAGAGAGTAGCACGGCCGTCACCCGATCGATGCCTTGTATCCTTTCCTCCTATAGATCCGACCCGGATCATCACTCCCCATTATGATGTACTTGTACTCACCTTATGTATTAACAATTTTAATGTGCATAGGGTCCTCGTCGATCCGGGTAGTGCAACCGAATTATTGCACCTCCCAACCTTTACGCAGATGAAAGTCCCGCCATCATCTTAGCGCTCTGTTTCTATGAGTTTTTTTTTCCGGATTCAATGGGTCCACCACGCTAATAGTGGGTGATATTGCCCTCTCTGTCAAGGTAGGACCAGTAATCACCACAAGTGTTGTTTTCAATGGTCAAAGACTTGGGCCCGTACAATGCTATCGTGGGCCGAACATGGCCGCATGCCATGAAAGCAATTCCCTCAAACTACCACCAACCATCAAATATCAACTACATCCGGCAAGTTGACCTTCAAGGTAGATAATTAGCAATTGTCAAGTTATCACTGCTAGTTCACTAAAAGGAAAGATAAAGAACCCGATAACTCGTCCGTCGAAGCTCACCCATCTTCATAGCAATTAAGGCCTGCCGTCCGGGCCGCTTCAGAAGACAGGGAACAATTGGCTATAGACCCCTTGCAGCCCATAGTTGTTGTACCCTAACAGTGTACTTTATGCTAGTTCCCCTCATGATCGAGGAAGAGAAGGCTCAAGGAACAGTAATCGATCAAGAACGCCGACGTATTCGCCTGGAACCATGCAAACATGACAGGGGTAAACCCCGTGAATGCCTCCCACAAGTTGAAGTCCTCCCATCCGCTCAACCCATTCGGCAGAAAATATGGCGCTTCCACCCGAACCGCCACCAGATCATCCAGTCAAGTAGACACCTTAAAGGCCGGGGCGATCGTGAGAAGCAAATAATCTTAATTAATTTTGCTAATGTGGTAGTAGTTCCTAAAAAGGAGGCAAGTGGAGTGGTGTGTCGATCACTGACCTTAACGACGTGATGTCCTAAGGATAGCTTTCCTCTACCCCGCATTGATCAAATTGTCGACAAAGATCTGGCCTGGCACTGTGATGCCAACATCTTTAGATGCATTCTCCGGCTTATCACCAACCCTTATGTACCCGCTTAACGAAAACATCTTTCATCACTCCCCACGGCTCTTCTCGCATAACGAATGCCTTCGGGTTAAAGAACGCCTGAGCCACCTATCAAACGATCGTAACCAAGATGTTTCGACCAAGCTGCCGGGAAAACTATGGAAGTATATAAATGATATGTTGATAAAGCTCCAAGGAACGCCTGATCACGCTTAACCATTTGCAATGTAGAATTTGACCTCCTCGAACTGATGGTATGAAGTCGAACCCCCAAGAAAGTGCACATTCGAGGTTAGTGCGTGACTCGCCTCGGGCTTCCATGATGACACAGTGGATAGAGGCCAACCCTTCCTACTTGAAGCCATTCTAGAGTCTCCAAACAGTTCTAGAAAGGAAGTACAAATAACCACGCCTGATTAGCCGCCTGGGATGATTTATTTCTGCTCACGACCGCTAAAGCCCTTTTCACACCCTAAGATGAGCTAATCTGGCCCGATGGAACGAAGAGCGGATCGTGCCTCACTCGATCAAGTAGTACTGCACCAATCCCCATCTTCGCAAGTCCTCGACAATCGACGAAACTCGCTCGCTTCACCTCGTTACCGGGGATACAAAGAAGATCGCACTGCATTATTCAAAGAGAATGAAGACAGGAAGCAAAGACCTATGTTCTTCGTCAGCAAATCCTTAGCCAATGCGCAAACCGTGCATAGCTATCCTCGGTAGGTCGGCCAGCCCTCCGGATAGCGGCCAAAATCCGCCTCTTACCTGTGCTCCACCATTGTTGTATTAATCAATTTCCTCCTTCGGAGCACTATACATAAACCTAAATTTTCGGGAAGAATGGCTCGATGGGCAGTTGAACTAAGTGAGTACGGTATCCAATACAAGTCGAGGCTTTTAAAAAAAGGGAAGGTACTGGTTGATTTCATAGCGGAACTCCCCTAGTCGAAAACATGCCCCGACAATTTGGATTGCGGACTTCAATATCGACGGGCGCCTAGACACCCGCGGCATTGGTTTGCGCTGAGAACTTCGTCCGGGACAAGATCGAGCAGCTATCCAAATGGTTCGCTCTAACAAAGAGTCGAAATACGAGGCCATCCTAGCCAGACTCGAACTAGCGACCGCCTTGTCTGTTGACAAACTCTTGATTCGAAGTGACTCCCAATTGGTGGTCGGACAAGTTAACGAAGAATTCGAGTCTCGAGACCCCCGAATGGCGAAATACGTCTCTCGGGTAAAACAACGCTTGAACAAAGATAACGGCGAACCGGAGCACATCCCCGTGGACTCTAATGAAAAGGCGTACTCCATTGGCCTCTCGTGGTCGCTTTCTCTACCAATCGCCGAAACCATATTTCGCCGCTTACTATCACGTTCATCGATTGCATCCCGCAGTAAAACCAGTAGACAAGGACTTCATTCCGACGGACCCCATCACACTATCTGCTACGTGACAACTCCCAATGGAGAGGAACAAGGCCCAAGAGCTTTAAATTCAGGCAGCCAAATTTTCCTTGATCGATGGGCAACTGTTCAAACGGTCCTTCGGCAGTCCGTATCTAAAGTGCTTGACACCCAAACAAAGCCAGTACGTGCTAGTTGAGCTGCATGAAGGAATATAGCTAATCAACTCGCAGAGAACTCTCGCTCATCGGGCCCATACCTGGCGTTACTATTGGCCGACCATGAAAGTTGATGCTACCAATTATACCAAAAAGTGTGATCGCCGCCAGCGACTTACCCCCATCCTAAAATCACCGGTGCAAGACCTAATCTCTATTCTAGCCCTCGGCCTCGCCCTCGCACAATTGGGATCGATATAGTTGGGACCACTACCTACCGCTCTCCAAATTTAAAAAGAAGTTACTATCAGGGCTGCATTATTTCAAGAAGTGGATCGAGGCCAAGCATTCTCCTCGATTAAAGATGTGGATGTCACCGCCTTATCTAGAAGAAGATGCCGTGTCAACCGGGCATCCCTGCATCAATCAAGCCTTTTGACAATGGGCCCCACTGACAACCGAGTCTATCAAACTTCACAGAATTGAAGATAAAAAATCTATACTCCACCCTGCGCTACCATCAAAGCAATGGCCTGGTAGAGGCCTCCAACAAAACCTTGTTAACTGCCCTGAAACAACGATTGGATTCGGCTAAGGGAAAATGGGTGGATGAACTCCCCGAGGTACTCAGCTTACGTAACCATCGCCCCGCAAACCCACCGCATATCTCCGTTCACAATCACGTATGGAATGGAAGCTATCATCCCCACGGAAATTGGTATGCCTACCATCCAGACAAACACCCCCCAGCAGGGGAATACAAAATTAATGATCAGGGAGCTTGACACAGTCGATGAATTATGAGAGTCAGCAGCCATCCGCATAGCATCCTACCAGCACCGATTGGAAAGATCTTACAATAAATGTCAAGCCTCGAGCATTCCAACCCGGGGACTTGGTGCTAAGAAGAGTATTTGAGAATACGACTATCACAACCGCAAGAAAGCTCCACTCTTAATCGAGGGACCATATCTATCATATCGAGCCCGAACCGGCTACGCCTCATACAAACTTAATGGTCCACCAGATTCCGTAATGTGGAATGCAACACATCTTAAGAGGTATTATCAATAAAGAATGATTCAATATCAACTACGTATGTTCATTTTTTCTCCTTATGATCAACACCTAAAAGTCCTGGATGGAGCAAGAAATGACCTCGTCCGACCAGTTGAAGATAAACTTTTAGCCGGCCAACCTAAAAGTCCGAATGACGCGATTAAATGACCTTGTCCGGGCTTCAGAAGATAACTTCAACCTGGCTAACTAAAAAAGTCCGATGGCGAAGAATGATCTGTCTCGCCCGTGAAGATAACTTCTAGCCACAACCTTAAAACTCGATGGCGATTAAATGACATGTCCGGCCCGGTGAAGATAACTTATAGCCAGTCAACTCAAAAGTCCGGATGGCGCATTAAAATGACCTGTTCGGCCCGATAAAGATAACTTATAGCCGGTCAACTCAAAAGTCCAGATGCCACATTAAAATGACCTGTCTAGCTCGGTAAAGATAACTTCTAACCGGTCAACTCAAAAGTCCGGACGGCGCATTAAAATGACTTGTCCGGCCCGGTAAAGATAACTTCTAGCTGGTCAACTTAAAAGTCCGGATGGCGTAGTAAAATGACCTGTCTGGCCCAGAATGGATAAATCCTAACCGGTCAATACCCAAAGTCCGGATAGCGTAGGAAAATGACCCATCCGGCCCGGCATGCCAATATTTGCCTAGTAAACCCTGATACGCAAAATGTCTTCCTACTTAATGCAGAAATCCATTATCTAATCCACAGCCGCATTCTAAAGATATCACCTAACTCCTGCACTTACCCCAAACTTGGGATCGCAACAAGATATCCCTTGGTCGACTAGGGCAATTATAGCCTCTATATAACCCGCTGCTTCCGAAAGAAGTACTTTTACAAAAAAAAAAAAAAAAGAAATAAAATGTGTCTAAACACAAAAGCAAAGAGAAGAGATTGCTTCATGCAAAATATTACATTTGTTGATTCTGCTACTTTTTTAACCCTCAATAGCCTCATCTGCCCAAACGAGGGCTCTGTAGTATGTCAACCTCTCCCCAGACCCGGAGGCCTTTGTCTCCGCCAAAGCTTCTTCCACAGCCCACTGGCCCGCAGCTGGACAAGGCAAATGAAGAGCCCTGGGGCATCGAGGATTCACGGCACCCGGCCGAGGAGCAGATGTGATCGGCATCCCTGCAGTGATTTTAGGCTTGCTCCCTGATATCATGCGAGCACAACTGTACTGGTAACTCGTAGTTGGCACCACGCTGCTGAGTTCTGAATCAAACTTCGCCCAAGGTCGACCCTCTGTGTGAAACTCTTCTCTAAAAAGCCACGGTCATCCTCGGCCCACCACGGCAGACATCCGTTAGGCGACCGTTTCCTTTCTTACCCCTTCCGGCAGGCCTCCTTGCATCCGTTCAAGGCTTGTTGAACGGAACCAAGTCTACACTCTACTCACCGGCCGCCTTCCGTGGTCGTGAGCACTTTGGACCAGTGGATGCTCCGCCAACTGATACTGAAGGCCTCGCGCTCAATCTCCAACCGCGCCATCGCCACCTTAGCCTCCAACTCCAAACGCTGGATGGTCAACTGGGCCTCTTTCAAAGAGGCGTCTAAGCTCTCCCTGGCGGAAAGCCCAGACTCAACATATAGCCAAGTCAAGCCAAGATCCTCACCGAGCGACATAAATTCACACGCCGGGAGGGGGGACATAAGCTGCAATGCAGTAATGGCATGTGAAAAGAAAGAGCGTGTTTAATCAAACAACACAATAGCAAATCTCGCAGTTTTCATATATATATATAAGCTTTGATTACTTTACCAATTTCTCCGCTGTCCGACAAAGTCTGACATGGTTTGCATCCCGCCTTCAACGATTTGATAACATCCTCCTATAGCATCAACGGAATAGAAACCGAATATTCCTCACCCTGTCCTACTTCCCGAGCTCTCACGGGCAACCGTAGCATCCTCGGGTACAAATTGTCTAGACGACTACCAGCGCACCACCCGACAGAAAGGTTTCCCGGCCGTGAGGATGGACTTGATATCGTCAGGTCCGGGTATTGCCACTTTCTCCATCACTGGAGCCGGGCCGCGAGGGGGCAGATAAGAGTTTAGCAGTATTCCCACAGCGGCACGACTCAGCGCCCTCGTTAGCGCGAGCCTAGGGGCAAGACCCGGCGGCTTTCCTACTGCTTAATGATGGACTACTTGCAGCTTGTACGAGGAATTGAGCTTCCTCCTCATCTCTCACAGCAATGTCCTCCTCGAGCCCGATTGATCATTGCACTTCATTTCCCTGGGAGGTCGGGTTCATGATTGTTTGTATCTCTGAACCCCCATCCAAAGGGGGACGGACCGACCCTTCGACCCGTTCAGCCTCCCACTTAGCTTGCTCCCCGCCGCTGTCACCACGCTCCACGACAAACACTTCCTACCTCCGACCGGTACTGTAGGGGCGCAGTCGAACCCCGGCTAGTTGACATCGAGGACGCATGCTGGCCCGTAACGCTTGTTCCGGTGCTTAATGCTTCGGGCCTCCGGATCCTCGGCGCGACGGCGCATGGCCCGCGAGCAAATCTACAGACGCTGGTAACGGCGTTCGCCCACAATCTCTAATGGCAACAACGAGGAAATGACGGAGAGTGTAGGGAGCCGCCAGCCTCACGCCGCCAGCGTTCTTCAAAGTCAAAAGAACCTCACAATGGCGCTCCCGTTTCGGAATTTCCAACAAACACAATCTTCCTCAAGGCTCACCTTCTCTACCCACTGCACCAACCTGCCTCTCCATTTTTTCCCTACATCAGTAATCCACAATCAGTCGCACCTAAAGTCACATGTATGAATCTAAATTTGGCTCATTGCCTAGTTCCACACATCCCATGGAAGCCGCACCTGGCTAATATAAACTCGTAGGTCGAGGTTCTGTCTCATTCCCAAGGCCCCTTACTAGACAACTCCCTTTGCCTCTCGTCATTAGAGAAATTGGGGAGCCCATTCACGAATCGTAGCTTCTGGAGTCCAAAGATGGAGAAGGATGGTCTGCCCTCTCTAATATCGCAGAGTAGGCGGGCGAAAATCTCAACCAATGAAAGGTCCGAAGTTGGTATAAGAAGTTCGTAACAATCGCAATCAAATGAGAATACGGATACGTTGGGATGGAACAAGGCCGATGGCGCCCTCGGTAGCAAAACTGTTTAACAAGGGCGGCATCGGAAAACTAAGCCTAGACCGCAGTTGCTCGCAGTAAAAACACGCACAGGTTCCCACCCAGAGTCGACCTATCCGCCTCAGCCCATTAACTTCAAGTCAATGTTCGTGGATTTCGGCACAGATCTCAATTCCTCCAACGCCGTAATTTGTGATGATATGACTTGTAGAACACGCCTCGCGCACAGCCCTCATATGCGATACGCCCTGACCGGGTGGAAGTTCCTTCCCACCTCTCGCCATGCTACAAACAGATCGTGAGAGAAAAGAGCCAGTATTAGCCCCAAGCCTTATTACGTAATGAGTAGAAAGGCAAAACCACTAAACCTGGGCGAAAACCTCCTGGATCTAGTAAGCCCTAGACCTACCCTCACCCTAGGACTTTCCACGGCCGGAAGAAGGTCGATGAGGAAGATTCAATACATTAGTCAGGGAAATAATGATTACCTGTAAAGTGAAAACTGAGCAGACGCTTGAAAAAGCTGTTCGCAACCAAACGCAAAATCGCACGTTGTATAAGCAATGTATGTTAATCAAGCAAGTGTGGATGCTACACCTCAAGGATGATAGGAAAGGGAAAAGGAAAAATATAATGACTTCTATATACCAACCGCTTTAGGGACCTGGCGAGCGCATTAA
Organism: Tetrastigma voinierianum; assembly: GCA_016808115.1. Taxonomy (NCBI): domain Eukaryota; kingdom Viridiplantae; phylum Streptophyta; class Magnoliopsida; order Vitales; family Vitaceae; genus Tetrastigma; species Tetrastigma voinierianum. The sequence continues at coordinate 42,492 of JAEQBH010006981.1, read as the reverse complement.
ATGCGACGCCGTCCATCACCTCCAATATTTCATTTCCCCGACGACGATCCGCCCTGGGCACACTCAAATACGCAAGCAAAGTTAGTGGGTCTATTGTCCGACCGTTAGGGCCCAAACCGTTTCATTAACTGGGATCACTAAGTATCCTAGCATGGCTGCTGAAGCCGCCCCGCCCGGTAAAACAGGTGTAAATAAAGCTTAAGATCACAAGTAGAGCATAGTACATAAATGTAAAAGTATAATTTTTATCAGACTACACAAACAATATCTATCATTACATCTATATCCCCAAGGTAACAACTACGCCAATCATATCAAGAAGCAGTTCGTTCAATCAAATATTGAGCCGTGTACAAAGAAGAAGCGGGGTTTGAATGGAGTCGAAGAGGAAGATTTAAGCAAAGAGCAAAATCGCTACTAAAAAGGAGGGGTCATGGTGGAAACGAGGAAAGATGGAAAGGGGCTCAAGAAGGAGAAAAGCCCTACTGACTTGGCAGAGGGGTGGTCCTTGGATGCGCAGGATTCCATTCCGCCTGCATCAACCCAAGGGGCCAACCGTACTCATGAATAATCTATCTCGACCGCTCAAACCATGCACCCGTCCGATTCACACTTGAAAGCACGCTAAATAATCGATCACAATCATCCTTCATTCCGTTAATCCCCACTATACTCCTCAAGAACGCCTCAATTATCCTTCACGGAGGAACGTGGATAACTAGTCAGCGGACGACGAACCTCACAACCCTCTAGTTTTTTATACCACTTCCGCCTCGTGATCAACCAAGCTTAATCAGATGCCATTTTAATGGCATTTTCAAAAAAGTTAGAAAATTCACATTGAAATTCAATAACATTGATTGCTTATTGTTCCCCATGATATGATAATCAAGTTGTCTTTTTCCGAAATGGACGATCGCCCTCCCCAATAGGAAAAAAGGGGGCATTGTGGGCGCCTTGGGCTTTGACCCAGGCCCTCTAGCTAGCATGCCCCTTTCGACTAGAGGCCATGGTTGGGTCGGTCCATCCTATCCGGCCCACAAGCCCAACTTAGGAGCCCAGATCCGGATACCTCCTATAGCCAAAGAGCAGCCTGGCACTTCAGATGCCATTTTCCGGGAGGCTTTATCTAACAAGGGTTGATGAATGTGCTCTCCCAGGAGGATGCACCCATCCCATGCCTCCGCCATGAATTCAAGATGAACAAACCCCTTCGAGGTCCTGCATTCGGGAAATACGCCCCACTTTCTCCTCCAAATCCGCCTAAAGAAAGAATTAGTCTCCCCCCGCGAGATACAGCTCTTAATGCCTCTCCATTCCCGTCTAAAAGGAAGAATTGGTCTCCATCCACAAGATATGCGCCACCTTCTCCTTCCGATTTGGAAGGAAATCATCCACTTACCACAAAGAGTGGATCCCCTTCCTCCCTGATAAAAGGAAGCCACGACACGGAATAAGGTACGAACGAAAGGTTCAAAACTCTCAATCTTTGAAAGAAGACGGCAAAGATCTAACTTGAGCATCGGAGAGGTGACGGAGGAGACCTCCCCCGTCGCTTAGTTTTCTGTTTTGCAGGTTGGTATAGATCGATGCATGTTTCGACGGTCCAGTGACTCAGAGAATTTCGGAGACTACAATGGAGGTGTAGAAGAGATCGTAGAGGCTATCGATCATCTTTTGAAGTACATTTCTCCTTTGGAGCTGGGAACGGAACAATTAACAGCTGCAAACAAATTAATGGCAAAGGCTGTTGTGTCCTTCGCTGTGAAAAGGCTAGGTGATCTGGCTGATTGAAGAGGCAATTTTCTGCATGGTGACCGACAGCTGCAGAAATTCTGGAATGTTTCCTAAAAGATGCAGACGCAAGGCAAGATGGAAAATGAGACACCCAACCTGGTGGCCGAAATTAGACAATGCTTTGAAGACACCAGAGACTTTATCCTCAAAGTTGCCTTGGAGGAGGAGAAAGGCAGGGGCTCTTCAAACATCCTTAAGAGGTATGCTTGCATTTTTTCCATTAAGTGGCTGATGGGATAGAGATTGACTATAAAACCAGAATCTTCCAGTCTCACTACAAGTTTACAAGAGTCATTACAAAGAGCATCATAGGAGGAGAAAGGTCATCCGGTATTCCCAGAAATGAGGGGCAACGTCTGGATCAGTTGGTGAAGACACAGCTGGATTGGAGGAGACGTGAAGATGTTGGTGGATCTGCTGGTGAACCCGGAAAAAGGATGCACATCCTCAGTTATGTCCAGAAAAGGAGCATTTGTTTGGTTTCTTTTTTTCTCAACAGCAATTTGCTTTGAGGCTTTAGACAGTTTGTTTTTTAAATTTTCTTTCAAGTAGAAAAAGCCGTATTTTAAAAACAACACAAAATATTTTAAAATCTTTTAATATCTACACATAATATTTCAAAATATATTAAAAGGAATGAAATGTTTAATTTTGGTTTCATTAATATATTCTTTATATATATAGAAGATATATATATATATATATATATATATATATATATATATATATATATATATATATATATATATATATATATATATATATATATATATATTCTATTTTAGTTTTAAATAAAATAAAATAAATATAACAATTATTTTTTTGTAAGAATGATAATAATAGATTATTTATCATAATAATTTTATCATTTTATTTTTGTAAATATGTTAATATATTAAGCATATAATGTCCAAATATTTTTCATTTTATCATAATAATAATAAAGTTATATCATCAATACACAAATAAGGAATGACTTAAATTATTTTTCTTAATATATTTAAGATGTTGATTTTAAGCATATAAAAAATAAACAACTTAATACTTAATGGAAATACAATATTAAAAAAGCTACTTAATACTTAATTCTATTAAGCCTTCTTCAACTTTTAATAAATACAAGTACAATTCTTCCTTCTTCTTTTCTTTTTTTTTTTTTTTTTTTTTTCTACCCCATTCGGCATTGTAGTCTTCACCTCAGAGTCAATGGATCAGCTGGGCATCTACTAGTCACCGGTCAAGTGAACCCGCAAACGGTCAAGAAGACGACGGCATCTCATCGTCTTCACTAAGAAAAAAGCTACTCTTTTAGACCGAGCGTTAGAATCGTAGCTATCTCATCGCAGAATATCGTGACTCTTATCCAAGTTATGTTCTTTCACTTATGAGGGAGACTGATGGATCCACTCTTCTATGGAGAGTGATGATTTCTTCCTATAAAGATAGGGGAAGGTGGCTCTCATTTCTGAAGGATGACTTATTCTTTCTTTTTATGTAACTACTTTCGCACGGCCGTCAGGCTGGGAGGCAAGCCTCCTATTCCTGGGCTGAGGCGGGGTGACCAATTCTTGGGAGAACATCTACTTATATCATGGAGAGTCGGTTGGCAGTTTCGCTTGGTAGAGTCGATCAGAAAGGAAGTATCCTGGTGCATCAACACGTTTATGAGAGGACTCGATGCAGATAGGTCTCAACCCACAGAGAGTCGCCAAGTCGTGAACATCATCAGGTCTATGCCAGAACATACTGGTCTGATTCGGTCTCGGCTCATTCGTTATTGAGTGCGAACCATTCATTAATGAGTGTCTTCACGACGCCCCCCGAGCGGCATCGTCCCGCCGAAAGATCAAGCTTGGACTGGCCATATCATGGGGAATAGTGGACCATCAATGTTGTTGGCTCAATGAATTTTGTAACTTTTTCGAACCATTAGATGTTATATTGTTGCTTGAGTTAACTCGGTGGGCCGAGGCTACTATATAAAAGGTTGTGAGGGTGAGGAGGTTGGTCATTCTAATTGTTACCCATGCTCCTTTGTCGAGAAGGATAATCAACGCTGTCGGTGACTCGTAATCGGGGACGGGCGTGATGAAGGATGATTTCGATTTCATTTGAGCATGCTTTCAAGCACGACAAAGTAGAGACTACTTGGCCTGAGCGGAGCCTGAATTGTTCCTGGGGGTCTGGTGGTTTTAAACTTGAACGGAGTCCGAGGACACCCCTCGCTGAATCTTGCAGGATCGCTCAAGCCCACTTCCTTCACCCCATCACCATCTTCGTCTTCTTTCTTATTCTCCTCCGCAAGAGCTTCTTTCAAATTCCCATTCCATCTTTCCTCTTTGGCCTCTATACAGCCTCTTTTCAGCCCCATTCCATATTTCTTCTTCCTTCTGGCTTCCTGCAACAATTTCTCCTTCGGTTCGACTTTCATGGATGCTTTGCCTGTTTTTCTTCTGTATTTCGGGTGTTTTGTGAGTTACGAATATTAGTTTGTCGTGTTGTAATATGATTGCTTGGCAACAAGCATCGCTATGTAATGCCGAACACCTTTTCGATGTAATTAATAAAATTGCAGTTTTTTAACGGCTTAGTGTCTTATTGCAATTCTGTGCATGACGTATTTGGACATTCTACCTAATTGAGGCCAGCTGAATATTATAAAACTTGTTAATGGGCCAGCCTAATCGCCCGAGAGAAGGGCCCCTGGGCTTGGCCCACCTTAGTCTATTGTGCCCTAGCGCACGAAGCGTCGTGATGGTTAAAATCCCCGGACAGACGTTTAGTCATCGGTTTATTAAATGCGACTGCAAGCCCTAGGCGTCGGTATATATAGATAGGCATCACAAGTTTTAATTTCTTTTCCTCTTTCGCTGGTTCGGGTTTATCTCGTTTCCTCTACGACTATCCACGCAATAGGCCGATGTAACCTTGCATCGTTTGTGGGCCATTATTGCAAGCACTCGTGCACTTCATTTCTTAGGTAACCATCAAGCGCCCTAGTAATGTTGACTGTAAGCTTAATGACTCCGTTTCTACTGTGGGTGAGGCCCGGGAAGTATGTGGAGACATGGTTTAAAAATTTATCTCAACCCGAGCGGTCCTCGTCTAAGCCTGGGGTATGCCTTCGTACCAATTCAGGGTATGCATGGATAGAGTCTCAATATTCGCTTTCTCTTCCATTTGATATGCTTGTAGAATAGCGAGGGGCCGAAGAATCTCCAAGAGTGGTCGCCTCGGGAGGGCGCCTTCGGCGCACGCCTTCCGCAAGCAAAGATCATCTCGTCTCTAACGACGATGGAGCTACTTTGGCTTATCGCGAGGTGCTTCGGAGCAATATCGAATTCGTGTTAATGGGATGTAGACGAACGAAATCTACCTCTTGGGGCGGAGAACATAATGGCGGTTTTTTACCCAGAGTGACCTTGCAGCCTGCCACGCTTCCCGCGCCGGCCTGCTGCAATTTTTGCATTTCACCCGTGCTCTCCTTACTCTTATCCACCCCAATCTCATTCAGATTTTTGATCGAAAGTGTCAGCGTGTTGAACTATTCCATATCAACTCGACCATCAAGGTCGAGCCGTATGATTTATTTTCCGAGAATGCGGCATGGCGTCAGATGTCTATGCCTGGTCCTAATCCCGCACTTCAAAGTTGTTAACGAGTTCCCGACTCACCTAAGACATGTGCGAAAGGAGGTTACAGCGAGGGACTCGACGAGTCCCTAAGCTCCCTCGGGCTTCCGCTTAATATCAACCTATCTCAATCTTTCCAAGTGTGTGGTCAAGTTAGACTTAGCCCGATAGCCTTTTCCGTATATTTTGTATGTGATGACGGACTAACTGGGTTGCTATCAGAGTAGCTCAAGCAGGCAGTCGCGAACCGCGGAGAAGCCTGCTTTAGAGAAAAATTGGCTTCTGGCCATTAGAGATTCCGAGCATGAGCATCACTACAAGGTTCTCCTCGACTCCGCATAATACATTCGCCGTGGCGCTTAATCGCCCCTTACACTTCTCCCTAAGATTCTACCATTGCCTTCGGACATTGTGGAAGGGGAGCATTTTGTCATTGCTAACCTATGGCGTTTGATTTCGAAAGTAACACTGCCTCTCCTCGCGGGCCCAAAGAGTCGGTGGCATCAAGCCGAGCGCTGCGCCGGGAGCGCATCGGCTCATCACTTCCCCGCTGAGGATTCTAGTTTGGCTCCATCCTCGCTCCTACCGTAGAACCAAGAGTAGCTCTTCCTGAATGGTTCTTTAGTGGCCGATTCGCCCCGTGAGTGATAAAGATTAAAATTAAAGGCACGGCGACCTGACACTCTCGGGGTCTAGCGGGAGGATTTGCTCTACGGGTTAGCGCTCAACATGAGGATTTTTAGATTTAGAGGAGGAGGAACGGGGAGAAAGGATGATGGCCGCAGATCAAGTTACACCGCCCTCAGAAGAGGAAGCAACAGCCAGAGTTTCAGCTGAGTTCCACATTGCCCCCGCCTAAGCCAAGTGGACCTAGTCACCGCCGAGGGGATCGGGCAGGCAGCTATTATCATCCCCTGGCTCTCCCGACCGGGCTCCATGATCAAATGGAGTCGGCGGCCGCCCGAAATGAGTCGCAAGGAGGCTAATCAATTCCGGAGTGTTTCGTGTAATCCCCCCTTCGGATTGATAAGGGTCAACTCTTAGCAGTCGGTTTATATGAGTCCTCGCCTGCTGCTGCCCACATTGTCGGAGTTTTAATTATAAACCAATTGTTATGTTCCTCCGCATGGGCCGGAGCCCTCGAGAGTGGAAGTGTCGACTCCCGAGGCGGACGAGGTGAAGTATATCATGCGCTGGTTGAGCCTTTCCAGACCGGGGAGAGTCCGCTGCGAATCAAGCAACACTTAGACTGCACATGCGCCCCGGACAACGTACCGCCTGTGGCGGCCCCGGCCAGGACCACGCCCCAAGGAACCCGCCAAAGACCTGGGCAAAAAACACACCCAGCCATTATCGGCTGACGGTGATGTCCTCCAAAACACAGTTCCACCGCTCACTGATCGAACTCGTAAGATAGCGGGTTTCGTTATGGACATTACGCTAATGTTGATTTCTATATTCTAATGGGGCTTCTTTGCGTGTCGTTGTCGCTATTCGAACATGGCGTCAAAGATCACGAGTTCGAGCTCCAGTTGAGGGATGCCGAATAGCTGTGATTATATGTCCAGTCGAGAATGGCCGAGCGGGAGATGCAAAGTGCTTCATTAAAGGAGGCCGAGTTGGCATGCCGTCGTCTAGAGCTAGGGGCTAAGGAATCTGCTGAAAGAGCCACCCGAGTAGAGGCTGAGAGGGATGCGGCATGCCATGAGGCAGCGATGGCTAAGTTGGAGATTGAGGGGGCCGTTAATACCCGAGCACAGGTGAAGTCTGAGCTTACCCGGGTTCAACGTGCCTTAGCGGTTGCGGAGGGCGCTCACATGAAGGCAGAGTCCGAGCGTGAGCCGTCAAAGGCATCGGTCCCACGAGGGAGGCTTCAGGAGGAAGGGAGTGGCCAGAAAATAAATTGCCGATGACGTTTCGCTTCCTTGGATTTCGAGCCAGGGACCTTAAAAGATGGATTTCTGCCGCCTCCGGGAAAAGGTCGTTGGCTCGAAAGAGAGCGATGGAGGCCGAGTTCGATGCGTAGCTACGATACTGCTCAACTACGCCATGGTTGGCCGTGGTTTTTACACATAATATACGCTGGAGCAAGCCTCGGGACCTGACGGAATGTCGGATCCTTCGGGCCTCGTTAACTCCGCGTTCTTTGCTAATCCTCGTTGCCCCCCAAGCACCTCGTTTGCTATTCCATCCCCGGATCCAACTATTGTTAGCAGGGAGGAACGCCTAAAGAACAGCCTGACTGCCGCCGGAGAGGAGGAGACTCTTCCGATGGGTCTCCCCAAGACCGTTTGACTACGGTCGGGCGGATGCCGCACAATTAGGAATTGAGTGATTTTCGACGCATACTTGAAACCGGCTCCAAAGGTCGGGCGCATTAAAATAATTTACATCCCTTGCTTCATTACTTTTTGTTTGATGCCTTGTTGTACGTTCCGTATGGATTTTTGCATGGAGCCGATACATCGGTTGTGTTTGCTTGATAGTCATCTAATCGTGTCATCCAAGCCTGCCTCTAGATGTTGGCTAGGATGTTGCTCTGAGTAGGTCATTTGACCACGCCTTATCCGGCTTTTAGATTGGATCAGCTAGATGTTATTTCATACCAAAGCCTCATAGGTTACTCATTCCGACCGTGCCACCGGGCTTTCGATCGTGACCGCCTAGGATGTTAATCTTATACCGGCCGGATAGGTCATTTGGCTTCATTGCCCGTGCTTTTGGACCACTAGATGTTATCTATGTCATCTGATAGGTCACGGTTTGGGCTGCGCTTATCTCGGGATTTTACTGCCTAGGATGTTATCTATCCCTAGCCTGATAGGTCATTTACTCCATTTCATCCAAAGCTTTTAGGTTTGACCAGCTAGATGTTGTCTATGCTGGGCCGAATAGGTCATTTTATTGCACCATTAGGTCTTTTAGGTTTGACCAGCTAGATGTTATCTATGTTGGGCCGGATAGGTCATTTTACTACGTCATCCGTGCTTTTAGATTTGACCAGAGAGATGTTATTTATGCTGAGCCGGATAGGTCATTTTACTACGCCACCCGGGCTTTTAGGTTGGACCCTGTATAATGAAAAAATATGCGAAGACATATGAGTTGGCGTAAATAATGATATGCTTTTATTGATAATACCTTCTCAGGTGCATGACATTCTACATTCTAGGTATTGGTTCCATCTGCTTATCTATACAGTAGGATCCCGCTTCATCTGCTCGAGTCACGGCAAGGTCCTTCCTAGTTGTTGGGAATCTTTCCAGCTGGGTCCGCAGTGACTCGAAGACTTTCTCAAGACCGTATCGCCCTCGGGCCGAAATGCTCGAGGCTTTCACTGGTCTGCTATAGCAGCTCTTGTTAAGCGGCGTTGGTAGGACGCTATATGATTAGTCGCGCTTCCCACCGCTCATCACTCATGTCTAACTCCCGCTATTGATTCCCGTGATTTATAGACTGGCGTAGCCAATGGTGGGCAAGACTCAATTTCGATAGGATAACAACTTCCCATCCCGTAGGCGAGCTCAAACGGAAATCCGGTCAAGCTTTGGCAAGAGGTTCCGTAGGGCCCGCAGCACCCCGGGGAGTTCTTCTACCCATTTCACTTTAGTGGAGTCTAACCGCTTTTTCAAGGCAATCAACAAGGTTTTGTTAGAGGCTTCTGCTTGGCCATTGCTTTGAGGATACCGAGGGGTAGAATATAAATTTTTTTATCTTCATGATTAGTGCTCAAAAAGTGCTAATTTGAACCTTGTTTATTGCAGGTTTTGAGTACTTTTTGTGTACTAATCAGCATAATTAACCCAATTGGCACATTATGTCCTGCTATACTACTGACGATTTTATGGAAAATTTTTCGCCTTTTACAAGCTATTTATGCCAAAATTGTTGAATCAATTCAAGCACTAATAATTCAGCCAAACTCAGCATTGAGGACGTAGACCGTATGAAAGAAGAGCAAAATGCCAAGAAATTGAGTCACAGAAATTTTGGTGGTCAGAAATTTTCGCAATTTCGCGAAATTTCCTTCCTTATGCCATCGTTCACTGGCAAAGACGTTTCGTCTCACGACTATCTACCATCTGCTTTGACGCTTTGACTCATTTTGTTCCCTTTTGGTTTTCTTCCAAATTTGTCCCTTGTAATAGCTTAGTTTGGTTTTTGGTAATTCTGTAAAGGCTTACTATAAAAGCCCTGCATAAGCACTCAAGTAAAGATCTCTCCTTCATTAATAGAATCTCAAGGAGTTTTAATGTTGCTTTTCTTTCTCCCATTTTCTTTTCTTTTCTTTATTTTCGGGCTAATAAACACCCCTCCCGAGGGATGACAACTCGAGGATGGTTGGCTAGACCTCTTTTCTCCTTGAAGAGGAGGGCTATTGGCTAGGGTTTGGAGGTAACTAACGGTTCTCTATTTTTAACGCACACATTTATGGGTATTTATGTTCTATTTCTCTCAATCTAGGTTTAAATCTCTTAAATGTACCTTGATAGACCAGTATTTGGCAATCTTTAGGTTCAAGTGGATGCTTACATAGATCCATTGAGATTCATTAGTTGCCCTCTATTTGTCACTGTAGGGTAGATTTATGAGATGTGTTTTCATCAGCCGGTATATTTATTTATAAATGTCAGTTTTTCAAAAGGAAAATTTTAGGGTTTAGTTTTTAAAGCTAAATGAAGATCCGGTTCGGGAAATGACTATAGGTCATCCTCCCCAACTCGAGGAAATGAACCCGAGGACCTCTCAGTTTCCTTAGGACCTCAAACCAGTAGCCCAATGTTTCAAGGAGTTATTTTTCTTCATTTTATTTTTGTACTCGCAAAACCACTAATTCTCACTATTTTTACCGTTAAAATCCAAAAAACTAAATTCGAATTCACTATTTTGAACCCCTAATCGAAGTCAGCTTCAGCGAAGAAAACCCATCCCCGAGTTCTAATTCCTAGAATCGCTGAGGCATCACAGTAGCTTTGCTACGCAATAGGAGGAATTTAGATAGTAAATTTGGTCGATTCCAAGACACCTACCGTGGGCATGAATCAAATGGCGCCGTTGCTCGGGATGTGCCTGGCCGAGATGGATGACTGACATTCAGATCCCTCACCTATAAGTCCTAGTGAATTTTTTTTTCCCAGATATACTCATCGTTAAAGGTCTTCTTAGTTTTAGTTCACGCTTTATTTTTTAGGTAACCCTAACCTTGTAGGATTGCTTTCTCGGGTCTGGTGTTTGCCCCGTTTTTTACCGGGCAGGAATTTCCAAAGGGATTAGAAATCTAGAGGGCGTGTGTTGACAAGTCAATTTTCCACAGGAACTTGAACTGAATCTGAATACTGACCAAATGGAAGAGGGAGAGCAATGTTGTTGGAGTACTCGAAGTGGAGAGAAACCATGGTGCATATATGTCAATGAGGGATTACAGAAACCTTCCATGGCAGAATCAGCAACCCGTGGAGAGAAATCCAAACCCATCTAGGTCTATGAGGGACTATAGAAACCATCCATGGATGAGTGCACCTTTCTGCAGTGTTTCCCCAACTAATGCACCATTTGACAATATCACATAACCCTAGTCAGAACTACACAAATTCCTCATGGGAATCAAGACCTCCACAGTATACACCTCCTGCTCCTCCATATTATGCCTCAACTCCTCAGCCACCTCAACCACCATAGTCAACCTCTCTAGTTGAGCAAGCCATCCTAAACCTCACCAAGCTAGTGGGTGACTTTGTGGAAGAGTAGAAGACATTCAATGCTCAATTGTCGAAATCGACACTATGGAAATATCGTGGACAAGAGAATTGATGGACTTCAAAGTGAAATGGAGCAGAAATTTGACAACTTGCAAAGTGGAATTGATCATAAATTTGACAACCTACAGAAATCAATTTCAAGGCTTGCCAATCAGCATGATCATCAAGAGGAATAGGTCTGCAGGGAGAGGCCCGATTGACACTATTTTAGTGAGCAGACTCAACCGGCAGCAGCCTGTGGAGGAATTGATGCGGTGAACTAGTAGAAGCTCCCGAGGGAACCGGCGCAGGGGGAAGCAAGGGGGAGGGGGCAGAGGAAAGGAAGCAGGGGAGGAACCCCAAAGTTTTTCCTTCACCCAATCCCCATGACTCGGGATCCAAGTACCACCGCCCAACCCAAACAACCCACCACCCACATCCCGCCACACCCGCACCACACATGCAACACCTAAAACACCTACAGCAAAGGTCATCCCATTTACATTGTCTGCCCTACAAAACCTCAAGAAGTTAGTGGCTTTTGTTCAAACATTTGCCACTACATCGAAGCATATCGGGTACCGCTCAATCGCATGGCATAGCGTGATGGTTCCTAGTGCTAGTCTTACATGGAGCACCGGACTTTATTTCGCAGCTTCACCAAAGTTCCAACAAATTTCCAAAGGGCTGAGAAACTCGTTCGGGGAGCACATTCCTACTTTTATTTTGATTTTTCTTGTTTTATTTTATTTTATTTTGATTTATTTAATTTTTCTTTTTAGATTTTCTCTAATTTTTAGTTAATATTTGTTTTTAGCTTATTTTTCAATTTTTTTTGTATTTTTTCTAATTTTTTTGTGTTTATTTTTGCAGTTTTTGTCAAATTTTAGCTGCAATGGAAGGTGCAAGAAGGAGCCCAAAAATTTCGCAACCTACGAAAATTTCGCAACCGCAATGTACAAGGCGCACTGAAGGCTTCCCCCATAAAAGACAAAAATGAACAAAGGTGTAATTAAAAGTGTTCATTTTTTATTTATATATATATAATTAAAAAATTGTTCTTGAAAATATATTAAAAATAAAAATAATAAAAAATTAAATTAAAAATTAAAATTAAAAAAATAATAATAATAAAAATTTATGATGGCTGCGACTTCGTTTACTTAATATTCGCAACCCTCCACTTTTCACAAATTCTTGAATTTTGTTTGACCATAACTTTTTTATCTGAACTCCGTTTTGGGTATTTTTGGTACCGTTGGAAAGCTTAGAGAGTTTAGAATCCAAATATAGCCAGAAAGAATACTTTTGAAATTATTATGAAGATATAATTTAAAAAATTCTCCAACTGGTCACTTTTTTTCCTCTCTTTTCTTCTCCTAACTTGTTTATTTGAAGCCCAAATTGAGTGAATAAGATCTCGATGAAAAGCTTGAGAAGTCTCCTATCCAACAACGAGTACATCTCATCAAGGAGGTAGCACTTCCTTCCCTAAATTTCCAATCCGAGCCCCATTGCGAACAATGTGACATCTGGTTGGGGGGAGAGTTAGTGAAGGAAGTGGCATTTATTTATGTTTTTGTTATTATTTTGAGCAAGCCCATTTTGTGATGTTCAATGGCTTGCTGGTTTTCCTTTTTGTGAAGCTGTTATACTATACAACTTACTTTTTCAAAAATTGCACCCATTTTTTTGTGTTTTGCCTAGCCTGCGGTTTGAAAAATTGAAACACTGTCCAATTTTATTTATGTTAGATTGGTTCCATGCCTAATTGAGTGGATGATTAGTTGAATCCTTGCTGCTTTTGACCTTTTTCTTCCACCTCTAGCTAACCACACACTGTGCACACCAGGTTTCAACAATAGGTTGAAAAATTGCCTAACCTCCTAAACTTTGCAAAACCTATCCTAGTTTCGTTGACCACTTTTAATAGGTTAAGGACCCCCACGAATAGAAGGCCAATGTGTCTTCCAAAATAAAAGAAGAGAAAAAGAAAAAGCAAAAAGAAAAAGAAAAAGCAAAAAGAAAAAGAAAAAGAAAAAGAAAAGAGAATAGAAAAGCCGCGATGCTTTGCCTTGAAACCCGAGCACGGTCCGAGGGGTATATGGCAAAAGCCTTTAAAGCCTGGTGCCCTAAACCAACTGGTTGGGAGCCACCGACTTAGTGCTCGCTACATGTGTGGATGGGTGAGGTTTAGTGAGTCAGAAAAGCCGGAGTTTTGAAATCATTCGAAATCCGGGGCAAAACCTAAAGAGTTAGTGGTCAAAAGATCCTTATGACTTGGGGCCCTAAGCCTTAATTGGTTGGGAGTCATCGGTAGATCCCCGTTACATGGATTTTGGTTAGGTCGATTCCTTAGCATTGCACCCCTACAACATAAAAAGAGTTGTGGAATAAGAGTGGGTCCTGATTTATTTAGGTTGGTTAGTGGCCTAGGTGGAGGCAATAGCTTGGTTGGGGAGAGTGCGCTTATCGCCTTATTGTTGAGAACTGATCAAACAAACACTTAGGTGTTGGTGGAAGTCTCTGGTTGATTCACCAAGAAGGAGGCTCTTTTGATACTCAATTTTGTATGGCATTCATTCTCTCGAGATAGTTACACAAGCAAGTGGCTCTTTAGTGATTCTCACTGAGGGTTAGGTGCATTAGTCAGTCACAACCTTTTGAAATATAATTTTGTGAACATAATTTTGATTTGTTTTGTATGCTCTCTCTTTCTTTCTTTCCATTGCTATGGACTAGCAATGTGTGTGTTGGGGTGTGGATTAGCGCCCCTCAAAAGTGCTATTCAACCTCATGACAGTGTTTTTGAGTATTTTTGTGTACTAATCAAGATAATTAACCCACTGGCACATTGTTGTCCCGACTATGCCATCATCGAATTTTATTTTAGGTAAATTTTGCAAAGCTTTTATAAGCTATTTATGCCAAAATTGTTGAATCGATCGCAAGCACGAAGAATTCGAGTCAAATCCCCAAGATTTACAGACGTAGACCGTATGAAAGAAGAGGTAAAAATGCCAAGAAATCGAGTCAGCAGGAAATTTGGTAGGTTGCGAATTTTCGTAGGTTGCACTGTTCATCCTGCGAAATTTCCTTCCTGCTACCACTGTTCATGTCTCCTGCACTATTCACCATCCTGCTTTTTGACGTTTTGACTCATTTTGTTCCCTTTTTGGTTTTCTTCCAAATTTGTCCCTTGTAATAGCTTTTAGTTTTGGTTTTTTGGTAATTTGTAAAGGGGTTTGGCTATAAAAGCCCCTAAACAAGCAATCAAGTAAAGATCTCTCCTTCATTAATAGAATCCTAGGCGGGAGTTTTTCCCGCTGCTTTTCTTTTCTCCCATTTTCTTTCCTTTTCTTTTATTTTCTCGGCTACCAAACACCCCTACGAGGATGACAACTCAAAGGATGGTTGGCTAGACCTCTTTTCTCCTTGAAGAAGAGGGCTGCTGGCAAGGGTTTGGAGGTAACTAACGGTTCTCTATTTTTAACGCACTCATTTATGGGTATTTATGTTCTATTTCTCTCAATCTAGGTTTAAATCTCTTAAATGTACCTTGATGACCAAGATTTCAACAATCTAGGGTCTGATGCTTATTGTTGCATCCATCGAGATTCATTAGTAGCCCCCTATTTGTCACTCGAAGGTAGATTTATGAGATGGCTCTACAATGGGAGCATTTATGCTCTATAAATGCTGTTTTTCAAAAGGAAAATTTTAGGGTTGAGTTTTTAAAGCTAAATGAAGATCCGGTTCGGGAAATGACTATAGGTCATCCTCCCCAACTCGAGGAAATGAACCCGAGGACCTCTCAGTCGCCTTAGGACCTCAAACCAGTAGCCTAATGTTTCGAGGACCTCAAACCGTTATTGGACACGATTGATCTTGGGATGCCGAACCAGCAGACAATGTTTTTCTAGATAAATCGAAAATACCCTATCTTGATTGATCTAAAGCTGGCCACCTCTATCCATTTAACAAATAATCAAAGTGGCTAATTAATAAATTTTTTTTTAGTTGGTGCAAATGAAGCTGGACTGATTATATCAATCCCCATCGAAATGTAATGGCCACTTGCCAGAGATGGAGACCAAGTCTGCACCGTGATTTCAAGATAGGGACATTTGGTCGGGGCAAGGGCTACATTCTTGATGTAATCGCCCGACTCATAGTTAGCCGACACACACCGAGCGTGGGCTCTATGGTGCTAGAGTTCTTCCCCCCGGGTGATTCCCACATATGCCTTCATGCAATTCAGCTAATACATATTGGCCTTGCTCGGGGGTTAGACACATCATGTACGGCCCGCCCAGGGATCGTTTGTATAGATGTCCGTCTATCATGGAGAATCTAGCCGACTGAATCCGAACTCGCTGGCCTTGCTCTCCGGCCATTAGGTAGTCTCTCAAGGGCTATGTATAGTCGATGGGGTCCATCTAGACGGGGAATCCTCTCTATCTGGTTTACTTGGGCGCAAAGATTGAGGAAACCGCTGATAGTAGATGGGGAGAAATACCATTTCCTTATCGGTAATGAAGCGCCTACTCGATCATGAGTGCATCTACTCTCTCGCGCCCCGGGACATGTTCAAGTTTCCAGGCCGAGAGGGTATTCAATTTCTGCTTGACTAGGGAAGCATACTTTGCCATTCGGGGATCCCTGGACTCGAATTCTGTGTTAACCTGTCCGACAACTAGCTGTGAGTCGCTCTGAACCAAAAGATTGTCAGCACCCATGGCGAGTGTGAGCTCGAGTCCCGCCATCACGCCTTGTAATATGATCTGCTGTTGGTGGCGCTAGCCCAACCGCACGCCGTTCAATCCTCTCCCCGGTTGGGGAGGTTAATTATAGACCAATGCCCGCCCCGGTTTGTTTGGAAGCCCCATCTATGCTGAGTGTCCACCAGCCCATTTCATCGAGGCAGGTGTCTAGCTGCGGGATTTCTGCGATGAAGTCAGCCAAGACTTGCCCCTTCTTCGAAAGTCTCACCAGGCTGATGCCATACTACTAACTCCAATTGCCTGGCCGCCATTCTCCTGACAAATCAGCCCATGAATCAGGCCTGGAGCGAAGATTAGTTAGTACCACGAAGGGATGAGCCCGAAGTACGGGCGGAAGCTGGGCACCGGCCCGGGAGGGCTAAGGCGCCTCAAGGCTCTGAGGTGGCTATATCTAGTCTCCGTGTCGGTTAAGGATTTGCTGACAAAGAACACAGGCCTCAACTTCGCGTCCCCAAATTCTTTAAACAGGGCGGCGCTTACTGCTATATCGCAGGTCGTTAGGCAGGGTAGAGCGTGTCACCGGCCTCCGGCTCACAAGAATCCTGGCCTCTCACGTATTGCTTGATTTCCATGAGTCTTGGCCTCATTCTCATTCCATTCACAGTTAGCTCCTCAGTGGTAGCGAAGAAGGGTTTCAAACGGTCTGTGAATTGGGAAATAGTAACACCTAAGAGCTGCCAACCTACTACGGGCCACTGGATCCCCTTCGAGCAGCCAGATTGCAAGATGCAGCCTTAAGCCAGGCAGGATTAGCACCTTATTCCCTTGGGTTACCATAAAGCCAAGGAATCAACCAGCGCTAACCCCAAAGGCATATTTTAAGGGGTTCAGTTTCATACCACTCTTGAGGAGGCTTGGAATGTCCGTTGAGATAGAAGGCATCCAAGCACCGATTTCTACCATCATATCATCAATATAAACTTCCATTGTGATACATCGAAGTAACGGCTCGAAAACATTCGTCACCAACCTTCCGATAGGTGGCCCCGATTTTAGTTTAAATGCATCACATTCTAACAGTAGAGTCCATGGGGAGTGATGAAAGATGTTTTTTTCCGCATCCGGGGGGTGCATAGGGATCTGGTGATATCCTGAGAAGGCGTCTAGAAAAGATAGCATATCGTGCCCGGTCGGAGCATCCACAATCCATCTATGCGGTAGGAAGTCGCTCTTAGACAGCGTCGCGGCGGGTCCGTAATCCACACACACACTTTCCATTTTGCTCTTCTCGGGGACAACCACCACGTCAAGCAGCCATTCGTACGAATCGCTATGATAAATCCGCTCGCAGAAGAATATCGACCCCGGTCCGACAGCGACCGCGGTAATCTAGGTGAAAAAGCGCCTACCATTCGACCGCCTGGGCGAATAGGGCGACGCGAATCGGCGGTGGAGGCATGCGTGGGGCTTATTCCGGTCATATCTTCATGGGTCCAAGCAAATACATCAGTGTTGAACAGTAGCACATGGCATAATTAGGCCTTCTCCTCCTCGAATAGGAGGGTACTAACATAGATGCATCCGCCCCGCCATTAAGGGTGTGGTTTCCAAGGATCAACCGCACCGAAGCCCCGTCTCCAAGGCGGCCGACTGGACATCGTGGATCGCTTATCACAGGCCGACCTCGGCGGATGGTTCACTGGAGCATTCCTCTTATTCGCCTCCCTGCATTGAGAGTTGATAGCATTGTCGTGCGGCTAACTGGCTTCCCTGAAGGTTGACCTACCTGGATGCAATCAAGTAGCTAATTGTTTGCGGTAATGCGGAGTGGTACCGCTTTCATGGCATGGCCAGGCCCGCCAGATGTCATCAGATGGGCCCCAAGTCCTCTACTACGTAGAACAATACTACGAGTAATCGGACTACCGACGGAAAGGCGATGTCCTAACCGTCAATGTGGTGTTCCATTAAAACCCACAAAACCCCGCAGCGGAACTCAGGATTTATCGAAAGGTGACTCTCATCTTCATAAAGGCCGGAGGCGTAGGTAAATCGGGCCATACTACTGATTGACGAGACCCCGTGGCACATCAAAACCGTTAACACCGATAGCAAGGGCCAAGTGCATCGTAATGAGGGGTAATGACTCAGGTAAGATTGATAGGAGGAAAGGATATAGGGCCGCCAACTCACCGAATCATAGATGTTCTTCTGCATCGACTGGTGAGTTCACTCGCCTTTACCGAGGCCGCCTCGAGCATTTTTTCCTCCTCGCTTTTGGACTGACATCAAGTATCGGCTCAGCCCCCAGTATAAAGTTGATGGCTGGCCGGGGGCTCGAGGCATGCTCAATATCTACAACGACCCTGTTAGCCATAGGAGCGACTGCTACCCTGCGAGTTAGCTCTCGAATATATTCGAAAAAGCCTGCACCCAAATCACCTTTATTAGAATTTCAAGTTTGCGTTGGTTGGTTTCGCGGGCTATGGTCCCTATGCGATATTCACACCTTAGGGATTTGTTGCGTTGGTCCGGGGCCGCCCTCATAGATGGGGGCTACTTGAATCTCGGGGGAGTCTCGTAGGAGCCTGGCCATAGGCGATGTTGAGAGTGGAGCGAACCGGGGCTCCTTCCTCTTTTCGCATCACTTCCTTCGGGCGCTTCCGACTTTGTTTTGGTCGTTTCTGTTCAGATGAGCCTTTAGTGGCCGGCTTACCACTCTGGGTGGTTATCATTATAGTCTACGAGGCGACCCAAATGTTGTCTTCCAGCGTGGAGAACTTATCTGCCCGCCGATACAATTCTTCCATAGTTGCAGGCGGATCGAGGGATAAAGACTAGAAGAACGGTAGTCGGCCTAAAGTTTCTTTGGAAGTTTTGGCAGACCGTGATCCATATCAGAATATCAACTGGCCGGATACCGTCCGAACCTCAGGAAGTCCCTGATGGATTCTGCCTTTCCCTGCTTGAGGATAGTCGGAGTGGAGTCGAGATTCCTTTCTCTCGTCTGACTATACGTATATCGGGAGATGAACGCGGCTCACAACTCACCGACTGAGTTATCGACCTCCTGTGGCTTGTGGAACCAAAGCCAAAGCAGCCCTTGAGGTCAGGGCTCGGGGAACACTTTATACGTGTCGATCCTTCCTAGCGCGAGGATTGGGCTGCTTCTTGCTGAATGCAATATGTGATCGTACGGATCAGAAGAGTCGTCATACATAGCGAAGGACGATATGGAGAAGCCGCGGGAAGGGTCATATAACTGCATCATACGATCGAGGGGAGGAGAGTACGTGACGTGGTCCCTGAGGCGGAGGAGAAAAACATGTGCATGAGTAACCCGAAGGAGGGTACATGGATGGCCCCGCTGGGCGATGCCCCAAGTTGCTCAGTGCATATTCATGAGTCAAGGCCTTGACTAGCATCGGGTCCCCGCTGGTTTCTCCGCACCGCAAGCACGGTATTGATGGATCGACCGGGCCGACGAGGGGCCTTTTCTTAGATCAGCCTCACAAGGCTCGGATGGTGAATGTCGTGGTTTCAGAGATGCTGGAAGATAATTCGCCATCCCACTGAAGGTCAATGTCATGGTACAACGATGTCTCTTGCCCCTTTATCTGGACAAGATGGAGGAAGGGCCGGAGGTCCCCTATGATTTATCGGCTCAAGCAGCCTCCAACCGAGTTTATAGGCGCCGTTATCCCTCCTCAGAATCGCTCGCTGTGGTTCGCAACTCTAGCCACCAAATTCTTGGCTCGCTTCCTCTTGGCCTTGCCTCCATCTCTTGGCGCCAAAGGATGAACTAGTCTTCAGGGGGAAGGTTTGCTGGGTTCCCGACATGATGCTGAGTTCGGCGGGTTCTGCGGATGTTCGAGAATGGAAAAGGCTTCGAGACTGATATCACCCGAGCGGGTGGCACCTAAGACTCGCCAGACACCTCTGAGATTTCTTGCTCGGCGCTTTCCCACAGACTCGCGCTAATTATACCGGAATTCTTAGAATCAATGGATCGTCGGGCCATTCACTAGTCACCGATCGGGCCGCAGAACCGCAAAAGAACTAAGATGATTTGCGTATTCCACGCCCTCCCACGGGCAAAGTTAGCTCTTTTTTTTTTGGGAGACCGAACGTTAGAATCAGAGCGTTATCTCTATCCGCATTATCTAATTTCATTCGTGTGATTCTTTCTCTTTATGGAGGGAACGGATCCACCTTCTATGGAGAAAGGGGACGATTTCTTCCCATAAAGATAGGGGAAGCGTGGCTCTCATTTCGAGGGAAGGATGACTTATTCTTCTTTTATGTAACTACTTTCCCGCACGTGGCCGCCGCTGGGGAGTGCCTTCCTATTCGGCTGAGGTGGGATCGATTCTCGGGAGAACATCTACTTATATCACGAACCGGCTGACGCTGGCTTGGTGATAGCCCGATCGAGGAAAGGGCGATCCGCAAGGGGCATCCGGTGCTAGGCGCCTGAGAGGAGGCATCCGGGTGAGAGGTGCTCTGCACCGGGGAGAGTCATCCAAGCGCCTCGCCTATTCACCACCTGCCTACTGCTTTGGGGGCTCTGGTCCTAACGGCCCTTAGGCTCCTACCAAGTTGGCTCGGGGAACCGAGCCCGGGCAAATGGTACCCACAAGCATTAAGTAAAAAAATAAATGCCCCTTATAGTCAATTAGATTTTATAACAATGACCATAGGTTGGAGGTTACCCATGGGGCTGATTATAAGTTTCCAATTCTATTGGACAAGTAATTGCATAATTCTATCTAATTCGAGTATATTTTTCTATATATAATAGTTAATTATTGTGAATATTTCTAATATTTTGAAATATTTTAGATCCTACTATCAACAACATGAGAGATAGAAGGAAAATGGCTTAGATATTGTGGAGGATTGCCAATGGTTGTAATGTGCTAGAGGACTTAGCTAAAAACCAAACATCATATGATCGAGAGAATTCACGTAAACTCAAAATCATATTTGATGAGAGGGAATGACAATTGCAAGCAATAAGACAATGGAGTGTCCGATGTGTTAGCTTTAAGTTACCAAGAGTTGTCATACCACTTAAAATCTTGCTTTCTCTATTTAGCCCATTTCCCTAAGGACAAAGAAATTCAAAAAAAAACTTTGATTTGAATGCCGGGTGGTCAAGGGATCAGATTGAAGGAGATGTCGGGAGTGAAGGGTGAATCTGGTCGATCTCATTGAAAAGGTGTATGGTTCAAGTAGGGAAGAACAAGCTCAAAATGGAAGAGTCAAAAGTTTCCAATTGCATGATCTAATGTGATTTATGTTTGTCTACAAAAGAAGAAATTTTTCTTGAGATTATCCATGCTACTTTTCAACAAGTGGAAACATCTTCATCTCCATCTTCTATGGAAACAACAAGTAGAATTGTCGATAAAGTTCGAAGACGTGCCATATATCTAGATCAACATCCTCCTATAGAGAGTGTTGGTGTTGTAGAGGTTAGAGTAGTCACCAATAATAATAATAAAGATGAAGACATTGATCATATTTATGTCAAATTGAACCTAGAAAATGACACACCCCTCCGATCTCTTCTAATATTCTATCCACCACAAGAAGAGACAAAGACAATACACAGGATGGTTAGGAAGTTCACTTTATTAAGAGTGTTAAGTCTATAGGGACTTTCATTGGAGGAAAAATTACCAACAGCAATAGGCAACCTCGTACACCTGAAGTTGTTGAGTTTTAAATATGCTACACTCTTACTCTTCCCATCATCTATAAGACATTTAAGTAGCATCCAGACACTAGATTTGCGGTTTTCACATCCTAGTTTTCAACTGATAACTTGTTTGAGAATCGATGAAGTGATAGGTAGGATGAAATGGCTAAGACATATCTACCTTCCTTCTGATCTTAGTATCGGGGGTATTAAGAGTAGTAAGGTGCAATGGAGAAGCTGAGAAACTTAGAGACGTTAAAAAACTTTGATGCAGAACAACGGGATATAAAAGATTTGGCCCACTTGACCAAGCTTCAAAAATTGTTGGTAAAGAAAGTCAAAACCTTTAAGAGATTTGGAGGTAATTCTCAAACCTTCTCATCCCATTTCAAGCAATATCCGTTCCTTTTTTTTGTATGATATTGGTTCCAAAATGGAAGAAACAAATCTGAAGCAATTATCCATGTGTCAACATCTTTATAAGTTACTCCTAGATGGAGAAATAGGCAGCTTACCTGAGCATAACCTCTTCCCTCCAAGCCTCACTAAGTTAACCTTGCGTTCTTCTTATCTAAAACAAGATCCGACATCAATTCTAGAGGGGCTTCATAATTTGGCAATCCTTGAGTTACATACAGTGTAATTTTTACGTTGGGCAAGAAATGGTTTTCTCTTGGATTGGGTTCCCTCAACTCGAGGTTTTGGAGCTCTCTAGTAAGTTCGTGAAAAGGTTGAGGGTGGTTAATTAAGGAGTACCCTAATCTTAATGCATTAAATCATTATGAAATGCAAATCATTGGAAATGGTTTAGTTGAGTAAGGCATATCAAGACTCTTCACTCGTTAGATATTTACATTATGCCCAAGGATTTCATAGCCCGACTTCAAGTGACAGATGGAAAAGAAAAGGAGGATTTCTACAAAGTTCAACATGTGCCATCTATCATATTATTTGATGGTTAGTCATTAATTTGTATTTTTTTCTTCTCCTTCTTACATATACAAACACATCAACAGATTATTCCATGTCATGTTAATTACTTTTCATATTTTTATACTTATGCATTATGGAAATCAAAATAAGGATGATATTTTGTTGATCTTGTGACTTTACATAAATTGAGGCTCTGAAGCAACCTCTCACTTATTGCTTTCACAAGCCTAAAATATTGTTCAAGTGGCACAGAGCTTGCTTTCACACGACCTTTCTATTTCCATTCATGATCTTTTATTAACAGATAATTTTATAAATGCTTCTAACTATGATGTCGTATTTCCTAATTAAGATGACAATGAAACGAGAAGCGATCGATGATGATGAAACGGGAAGTGATACTGTTGAAACGGGAAGCGTCCGCCCATGAAGAAAAAGAAAACTATGGTTTCCATCCTGCATCAATGATGGAGAAGTAATGCTAAATGGTTGATGGTACTTGTTGGGGAGCTACATGATCTTAAGACTTATTATGATATATTCTTATGATTTTTTTTCTTGCTTTTAGAATATGTAATAAATTCCTATTTAATATTAATTCCTTTCTTGTAAAGAATGTTTTATAGAATAATTTATAGTTATTATATTATTGTATGATGTTTCCTTATTCTATAAGGAAAACTTTTAGGAATATCCCTATAAATATTATGGTTTCGTGAGGGGAAAAAGTTATTAGAGAGATTCGGTGTGTTATTTTCGATATCAGGGGGTATCCTAGTGGTTTTATGGATTTTGCGATTTTTCCTAATCATCGTAAATATTTCTGATACTCCCAATTTTGTTCTCTATGTTTTCTTGCAATAATGGAAATATTCTTCTCATCCGTGGGATGTGGTTACTAATTGGCTAAACCACGTTAAAACCTCTTGTACATTTTATGATGATTTCTTTATCTTTGTATTCTTGAATTCAAATTCTCATGCAGTAAAACTTCCGCGATTTATAACAATTGTTGTGTTGGCTTGTTTATGACGGAAACTTGTAGGATTAATTTATTAATTATGGACTAAGCATAATCTTTTTATGACATTTTAATTGTTAATTATTGGTGGATGATTTAATTTTAACAAGCTATGCTCATTATTCTATCTTCTCCCTTGCTTTGGTCAGTCTATTGAACCAAATCTCAATTATTTTCTTGTTATTTTATATAAATAAATAGAACCTTATAATTTTTAGGTTTTGCAAACATGTAAAAGGAGAAGGAAATAGCCATCTAAACCTCAGCAAATTTTTTCGTCTTGTTTCTTTTAGATATTTGGAGTTAATATAATTCTGGATTCGTTGCAAGTAAGTTTGTCTATACGCCATGAATTGATATTCTTCATTTTAAAATAAAATTTCAATTTTATAATGCATTTATAGGTTGATTTTACAAAATAAACTAGCAAATCTGAGATTGTTTTCCTGTTGGTTTGATTGTGCATTTGTTGTCATGTTGGGTAAATAAAATTGGTTATTTCAATACAATTCCTGTCTTTAAAAAGGGCAAGTTTGTTTTAATTCTGGGGCAATATTCCCCTTCGTCTCTAAATCTCCCTGTGGAGAGTCCATTCCGGGGGATTCTAAGTTGGTATTTCCATGGAGAGTTGTCTTCAAATTCGGTGGGCATGGACTTCCTGTGTACTGGGCTCCCCCATTCATTTCCTTCCAGAACCTTCGATATCTTCCCCACAACAATCTTGGAAAAATCCATCTCTTGAAAAACTAAAAAACATTGAAACAAAACAATACATTGAAAAAAAAAAATTTTTATTGATTTAAAATGTTTCTTATAAAACTTAATAATTTCGTTAAGTTTTACTATTAAGTTTTACTTTTATTTAAATTATAATTAAAAAATAATTTTTTATTGAATAACCATAACACTTAAATTTTATTAATAAGAATTTTAAGTAGTGAGTGTTTGATATATCAATATTATAACTTAAAGTAAGAATAAATTAATTCAAGTTATTAAGTAAATTAAGTATGTTTGATAAAATAACTTAATTGATAATAAAACTTTAAAGTATAAAACAACCTTAAGTAATAATAAAAACAATTAATTCTATTCCCAATCTCTATATTCTGATTTTGTATTTTTACTCTTATTCGTTCTAATTAGTTTAATAATTACTTTTGTTGTTCTACAACATTTACAATTACTCCAATCCTTCATTAAGGGATTATTATAAATTAATAAAGTTAAATATAATAATTTGATGGCTTAAAATATTTCAAATAAATTTAATATGAGTAATGTTTTAATTTGACAGTCTAAAATAATTTTAACTTAGCCAATTTTAGTTCTTTAATAATAAGTATTGAATTTTATGAGATATCCAATTAATATTCATAAAAACTTAATGATTTACTTCAAAAATATATATTTAATGATGAGTATATATATATATATATATATATATATATGATTATATTTTCAAATAGTTTTTTAGTTATTTATAACCATTGATGATGCTTTTTCTAATTTTAATCTCACCGAGCATGCCGAATTGGCCGGGCCGATCCTCGATTGCCTCCGAATGTCGCTCCTACAAAACAAGAAACAAAAAGGATCGGGCAAGGGCTCGCTCGCTGCCTCCTCTCCCATGCCTTAAGAGCCATTCTTTCCCGTGGAAGAGAAGCACCAACCGTTTAGGAAATGAAGTTTCAGCATATGTCTCCGCACTTAAATCGACGGGTGGCTTGATATTTATAATTGACGATCAGCGATAACTTTCCTAATACGACGACTACGCACAAGATTCTTCCTATTTGAGGACGATACGATATTTCTCCCATTTTGTGAAAGATTTATTTCATCGTGAAACCGATTAATAAGGGATAATTGATGGGCAATACTAGGAATTATCCTACTTTCCACTCAGCGGAGATTGGGTGTTTTCCACACGGATTCCTCGGGGCTACTACTTTAAAGGGGCGAATGGTCCTTGCTTGAAACCCGCATTCGGTGGGATACCATTACATCTATCGCCAGTACTGAGCCTCGCTTTTAATCGTGGATGTTTGGGCTCCCGTTGGCCTTGGGCCCCGCACAATTAGTTACTCTTCAAATCCCATCGCTTGCCCCCCACCCTTTGAGCAGCCAGCCGCAGGCAGTATCAGATCGTCGGACGTGTGATACCCACGTGGCTACTCAGAAGGGGCTGGATTAGGCTTTGTCACGCCTAATGTCTTGTGATAATGATGGCTTCTCGATTCATGATTTCAGTTGTGCTCTAGCTTCCTTAAAACATTCCCCTGATCGCTTGCACTTTGCTCCCTTGTTCTTGAAGCTTTTTGCCTCTAAGTTCGGGGCTTCCTTTTTTTTTGTCTTACCTCATTCGACTATTGTACAGGATCGCTTTTGGTGGTCCTTGATATATCTCTCGCTTTGGGGCTGGTGTCCTCGCCTTGCTCTCTCGGCCTTGCACGTCCTTTCTTCCCTTTGTCTCTTTGTTTCAAGTCTTGCGAGGCTCTAGTGGCGTGCTCTCTATTGGGTTCCGCATTTTCTTCTTAGTTTCCCTTTTTTCTTTTCTTTAGCCCTACGCACTTCCATAGGTCCCGGGTCGCTCCTCTATTTTGTGCATAGGGAGTAATCCTGTCGAGGCGTCTAGTTCAAGGCGGACTAACGGGGAGTCCGACAGTTTGGCTATGGTGGTTCACCGAGTTGCTCCGGGGAAGCCTCCTTTCCCCTTGGATAAGGGCAAGAGAAAAATTAATGAAATTCGGTATCCTAACGACTTTGAATATTTGAGGGCTGAAGTATACAGAATGCCTGAGGTCGCATCTCGGGGCCAATGAACCTTATACGGTGATCTTTACGGCTCCTAAGATGGGCCCCGCTTGGGATCCAGGTTTAGTGCCCGCGTGCCGAATTCCACTCTACGCTGTCCAAGTGCCCAAGATGGTGTGCTTTTTGAGGTGGCGTTCGAGAATGGCCTCTTGGCTTCCTTGCATCCTTTTATAAAAAGGGTCTCAGAAGATTTTCTCAATGTCTCGCCCTTCCGCTTTCCCAACTTTCGGGGTGTTCGTGGGGTCAAGTAATGCTTTTAGGGACAAAGGCCCAAGCGTTCTAATATTGCCCTACTCTTAGACTTCTTCAGTGTAAAGGAGGCCGCTGAAGGCTTTCTTTATAGACTTCCAAGCTTATCAAATCAGCCAAGTTGATTACTCGACCTTCCATCTCGCACAAGTATTGGGAAGAACTTATTTCTTGTCGTTGGTCAATGTGGCGACAACTTCTTGATCGAGAGGGCACACTGGGCGTTCCTACCGTTTGACTACCCCGAGAACTTACGTGAGCTCTCCTTCGCTTTGGTTTGTCCTCTTTTTCAAAGGTCATAGGATATCTCTGACATTGAGCTAGTCGATAGCTTCAGTCGGCCCATCCCCACCCTGGCACAGTATGGCTTGGGCCGGTGAGGCTGTCGCCCCATTCCGATCCGACCCTCAATGGGCGATCCGAACCGAGTCCGGGCGCGAGACTATATACCGGGACTCATCGACCTATTCTTCTCATAAATAACTTGTACTGGTGGGTTATACAAACAATTCGTAATAACAAAAATCATTTCATTTACAAAAGAACTACCACTAGAAATGGGTGTCCATCAAAACTATACAATATACTCGAAATCCCATTTACTTATACATGTACATTTTTTTCTAATACAAAACATCGAGATCGTTAAGCAGTGGGCGCGGAGCACTTCCATCTCTCGAGTTGGCCCGCTTCACGATGGGATGTCCCCGCCCTTTATCCTTGTCTTGTGCTTCGCATCTACACGGATTGAACACCCGTGCTGTTTACGCTTAGTGGGAACATGGGCATGGACAACCACCAATGGTGACCGTCACAGTTTATACATATGCATCATACAATTCATACAAATCTATAACTTTTTATTATTTATCTTTACATTCTTATTGCATGTCACATGTTCTCTGCCTTTCTTGATACACTCCTATCTATACTTTTACCGTATTCCTCGTTGCTTTGTCATCTTTTACTTATCTCTATCGCTCTTAGCACTTATGCATTTCTATCATGTGTTCATAGCATGTTCCCTTTAGTCATTTAGGTATGTCTATCATATATTCATATCATATATTTTTATTCTAGTACTTCATTTGATCTTTATCTTGCTTAAGGGTCTTTATATTACATCCTATTCTGCATGTCATATTCTTATATATTACTTTCAATGGGTTATATACTATATACCATTTGTTATGTTCTATTTTCATGTATTGTTTTCATGTACTGTGATCATGTACTATTATCATCGATAACGTTTCCTCAGAATGTATCAGTGATATTAACCTTTCTGCATCACTTTATATTCATACATTTTCATATATCATGTCGGATCGTGATAATCATGTTATAGAACTTATCATCACATAGCAGTTATTATGCTTCCTATATCATATCACATATCATATCTTCCACATGTCATATTCAAATCATTTATTTTATGTTTCATGCCTGTAACAAAAAGAAATTTGATATAGGAAGCTTATAAGGGCCCTGGGCGGTGTCGTAATTTCACCGCATCTAAATTGCAACGGTCAGTAGCCCTGAGGCTGCTATCATCAGACGAGACAATGATCATCTTATAAAGTCCCTCGAAGAGCTAGACCTTCGGCCACCGTGATCCAAACGGATCTATGTCATCTACCCAAATGGGGCCCTCGATATCGTAACGTAACTTGTATCCCGCAAACTTATTCCCTATCGGGCATGCCAATCTATCCCTCTACTCGGGTCGACACAGCAATCCGCTTTATTACATTTTTCAGACATATCTCATAAGCATGAATAACTATTGTTATCATGATTGCTTATGCAATATATACTACCATTACTTTAAATCAGCTCTCTGCTCTCATATCTCGTAACTTCATATTGTTTGATCTCATATTTCTATAATACATATATCTTATAATTTTATCACGCATGCATTTACTCATTCTTATATTCATCTATGCCTATCATTCGTATATGTACTCATTCTCGTAACATCTTATATCTTGTTAACTTCTTATATTTTCCTCAGATTTTTATTTAGTCTATCATATCTTATGACATATACTTATACATTTCTATATTTGTACGTTTTACTTGTGCTTTATCAAATTGTTCTATCTCCCATAGGAGTGTAGAACATAGACTTCTTCTTTAATACCCTTAGTTACCCTTCATGTCCAAACTATTTACCTTTTTATCATTTCTTATCTCGATACACACGTATAAAACATTCGCTTGTTTGACCTAGAGATAGAATGAACGCAGACTCCTGCGACAATATATATGACCAAGGTACAAAGACTGCACGGGAATGCAGACGTGCCCGCCTACGCACAGAAGCGTCGTAAAGACCAGCAGAAGTGCCAAAGACCGATCATATATGTCTTGTCATTCAATATCCTATCTTTTAGTAGTCATACAATTATACTTGTTCTTCCGAGCTTATCATTTTATTCTTTTCTTCTATATTCCTTTACATATCAAATCTACGCTTCATTTCTGGCTTCTGGCTCATATCTATTCTTTTCTTATCATATGTATTCCACTGACTTTACTCAAACCGATTAGTATACTAATTTTTTAACAATCATATTTTTTAGATGTGGATATCGAATGCCATTAAATATCATATGGTTAGATTTTGACCAATTATGTCTACGTGAGTCTGAACAAATTCAAACGAGTTCGGATCGGCAGCTATGACCTTCGGGGTTGGAGGTCATAAGGGTAGTCAACCCAGACGAGCCGATTTGAATTACCGAGTCGATTTGACCTGCAAACTCCGGTCGGCACTTAAACTGTCATACACCTCAGTTTTAAACCTCTATCCTCCTCGTATAATGGATTCGACCAATGAGCCTGAAGAGTCCAATAACACCCAAAACCCAGGAGTTCGATCGAAGAAGTTACGACCTTCCGAAGTTAAAGTCAAGGTCGTGAAGTTAACCCCAAATTGTCGAATTCAACGCCTCTGGTTGACTGAATTCCTCGGTAAACTCGTTTAACACTCGGCCCGGACATATAACATCCTCCTGTATATCATCGGATTCTTAATTCAATGGTATTTCCATAGAGTCTAAGAACACTAATCGAGTTCTGGATTTTAAGGAGTTATGGACCATCCGTTGGTGTCACACAGATGTCAACTCGAATCGACAGTTTAATCTTGACCTCGTAGCTTTGGCCACCACCGGTCCGACACCTAATATCCTCCTCAGGCAGCTATCACGTATTCTTGACTCCAATGGGCTTCCATAGAGTCCAAGAACACCCGAAACGGTTCGATCTGTTAGCTGAAGCACCTCCAAGTTGAAGGTCATAATGCAGTCAACCTGCATTGAGCTTAACCTGAATCACATATGATGAGGCGATTGAATTCTAGGAAGGAGGTGGGTCCTTGAATCCTACCGTATGGAGGCAGGCCGAATCTTGGCTGTGGACCCCAGGCCACCGCCCTAATAAACTGCTGCCTCAGGTGACCAAATTGGCCGGTAGCATTCAATGAATGGCAGCCTATGATTTGGGAAATGGCTATACAACATGCATTGAGATCATTACCAAATTCCTTGGTTACCAAATGGCTAAGGTTGTCCCACATCTAGAGAGACCAAAATTCAAATTTTCTAGTCTAAATGCAAATTTGGGACCTTTTCCAGAAATACATCTATAGAAGCTTTAGAAACTTTTCTTAACTTTAACCTTTATTAAGAAATGATTTTGGAGTTTCTCCCAAAACCCAAACCATACATCAAAAAAGAAAGGGTTCCTAACCATGTATCTAAACTTTCTAGACCAAAACTAGACTTCCATACACACATAGTTTACATATAAATATTCCTAGTTCCATACTCAAATAAATAGTTCCTTACTTTTCTATACAAAATCATAGTTCCATACCTGTGATCTCCTTCTTTCTTCTTTTCTTTTCTCTTCTTTTTCTTCTTCTTCCTTTCTCTTCTCTTCTCTCTTATCCGTTTTTGCTCTCCCCTTCTCCAAGACCAAAATGAGATATTTATTTTTGGTCTTATCTTTATTTGATCTTATCCCCTTTTTATTTCACTTTCTAAGGAGGAAACTTCCTCCCTCTTTCCTTCAAGCCACTTGTCTCTTCCACAATTTTCTTCCTTATTTTATTCTAATATCTTTCTTTTATTACCCTTAACTGTTGTATTAATTCCAAGTTCTTGCTTATTTTCCTTTTATCTTTATTTTATTCCGGATAAATATACTTTTACTTTTATTATACCCTAAACATGTCCGAAAACTGCTAGGGTATATTTTGGGGTGTTACATGAAGTGCGCCCGCATGCCTATTTCGAGCTCATTAGGTAAGATATTCCCCGACCGTCTGCGCGAGGCCTACCCGACTTCTTTCCCAAGATCTTCTCCCTTCCGTCATGAGGCCTCCCGTCCCAGCCTCTCACCTTCCCCGTTTCGTAATCCCCATCGCGAAGCCTACACGGGGAGAGCTTCGATCCCGCCTGGAGGTGCTAGCAAAGAAGAAAAGGAGAGTGAAACGGAAACCTCCGAGCTCACCAGAGGGCTGCCCCCCTGCTCGAGGTAAGATCCTAAAGGCGGGGGGCCTCTTCCTCGCCTTCGTCCGCTGTCGGGGCTGGAGACTCTTTGGGGAGGGCAGCTGAGCCCCCGTTAGAGCTTCTTCCTATTTCGGCCCTGAGTCCTAATGCCGTGGCGCCGCCGCCCCTCCCCGTAACGGCCCTGACATGAGGCACAGGAATCGTGATCGCGAAGGCTGGCTAGGATGAGACTCTCGCTCTTCTCATGCAGCCTGGCCATTGGGGGTCAAGCTTCCTCCATCCCCGCGCGACGAACCTCAGGAAGGTGGATGCCCTGCCCGTCGAGGAGGCTCATGCTCTTCCTCGTTTTAGGAATCGCCTGTACGCCCAAGCGCTTTCTGGGCGATCTTTTTCTTTTATTATTTTAGTCTCTATTAGCCAATTTTGCTTTTTTTTTTTTCGCGTGGTTACTTTACGCGAAAGGGTTTCCTGCAAGGAGGGCCAAATTTTTACCGAGGCTCCGCTAGGCGAAGTGGTCTAAGGTTGCTTCCTTGTCCCTCCGAGAGGGCTGGTCTTTAAGCCCAGATAAGGGACTTGATCGAGGAACCCGTAGCTAATGTGTCCGACCGGGGCGCATGCTTTAGCTGGGCAAGGGCGCGGGCCGAGGATAAAGAAAAAGAGGCCCGAAAGGACGCGAAGGTCGCCAAGATGAGCCGCGACCGCCGTAGAGGAGTCATAAGTCATATGGTGACCACAATATGAAGGCCTTGAGCGAGCCCGCCAAGAGGCTCGAGGTGGGTTACCTGTAACGCTGACGAGAGATTCCTGGCCAAATTTTCGATAAACCTTGGCAAAGAGGCTTTGGCTAGTCGGAGGGGCAAAGTGATAGCGGAGCTTAAAACAAGGCCTGCACCCAATGGGCCTGGTGGTTTGCCTTCAACGCCGGCTTCCTCGAGCCTCTCCCGCACTCCAGAGTTTAACATCCAGTCACGAGGAAGCCAGCGATCCGTCCCAAGGTCGAGGCCGATGCGGGCGCCGAGGTGTTTTCAAGGGCCCCGATCAGGCCTCCGTGCCCGGCGATCCCTGCCCTCCGGCAGCCCTTCCGCTACCGCTTAGCCCTCCTTTGAATCTCCATCACAAGCCTGGGCCCGTCGTCAAGCGTTTAGGCTCCTTTTTTTTTTTTTTTTAACCTTACCGTGATCCCGGCGCTGAGCCCGGCTTTGCAAGAGATTGCCTCGATCTTGACTCTTTGTTGATATACCATCCATTGATTAATTTCTTCGCTCCTTTTGTATTGTTTCTTCTATTCGAGTCAGCTTCGCTCCTGTGCCACAGGTCTTCCTGAAGCAAATATACGCTTGCGATTTGAACTACCTAGCTCCTGGGTGCTAAGGCCTTCCTGAGAAATTATGCTCCGCAACCTGAGGTATTGGGCTCCAAAGCTTCATGGCTCCGTGGCTCTTTGGCATTCCTGAACTGTTGAGCTCTGAAAACTGAGCTATTAGGCTCCTGGGTGTTAAGACCCTCCCGAAGCCGTTACCTGCAAACTAAGCTTACATGCAGGACTCCCGGGCGCTAAGACCTCCCGAGCTATTAAGCTTTGAACCGAGCTACTAGACCTCGGGGCGCCTAAGCACCCCCGGAAGGCTAAGCTCCAGCAAACCCAGCCACCCAGCTTTTAGGCGCTAAGACCCTCCCGAGCATGTTGTTCCTGGGAACCGGTTACCGGCCCCCGGGAAACGCTAAGACCTCCCGAGCTTTCAAGCCCGGAACCCAGCCACCGTCCCAGCGCCTAAGACCTCTCTTTGAGCTGTTGCTTCGCGAATCCAAGCTTACTAGGTTCCCGCGCTTAAGACCTCGTTAAGCCCAGAAACCGAGCTTACCAGGCTCCCCGGGCGCTAAGATCCTCCCGGAACCCGTTAACCTCTACAACCGAAAGCATCAGCTCCCCGGGCGCTAGGACTTTACCGTTAAGCTCCTGAACTGAGCCACCGGGCTCCTAGGCGCCCAAGACCCTCGGAGTCAAGGTTCGCGAACCAGCCATCGGGCTCCGGTGCCAAGACCTCCCAGCTGTTAAGCCCGTCAACCCGAGCCACTCGGCTCCAAAGCAGACCGTGTTAAGCTCCACAAACCCAGCTGATCGGGCCCCGGGTGCTAAGACCTTCGGAAATGTTAAGCTCACAACCTGAAGCATCGGGCTCTAGGCGCTAAGACCCTTATTAAGGTTTAAACCCCAGACACTAGCTCTGGAAGCAGACTCTGTACCAGTTGTTAAGCTTCCCCAGAACCGGAAGCCATCGCCTGGCGCAGACCCAGTCATAAGCCTACAAATCAAGCACGGCTCCCAAAGGCGCTAAGACCCTCCTTCGAGTCAAGCTCCAAAGAATCCCAGCTGATCGGGCTCCCCTTCGGCCAATAAGACCCTCTTATTGTTAAGCTCATGACCGAGCCATCGGGCTCCGGCCGCAGACCTCTCATCGCGGAGCTCCGCCGAACCGAGCTACTAGGCCCTAGGTGCCAAGACCCTCCCGAGCTGTTAAGCCTCGCGAACCGAGCCACCGCTCGGGCGCTAAGACCTCCTATTAAGCCCACAAACTGCTACCGGGCTCTGCGGTGCCAAGACCCTCTTAAGCCGTTAAGCTCGCCAATAGAGCTACGGTTAAGCCCCGGGCTTACGCTAAGACCTCCCGAGCCGCGAGCCCGCTTAACGAAGCCACAGGCTCTGACGCTTAAGACCCTGTTGGCTCCACAACCCAGCCACTGGGCCCACGGCTTAAGACCCTCCCGGGCTTTGCCTGGCCAACCGAGCTACTAGGCTCCCGGGCGCAAGACCTCCTAAGTTGTTAAGCTCGCGAATCGAGCCACGGCCCTTAGGCGCTAAGACCCTTGAAATGCTAAGTCCCATGAACTAAGCTTACCAGGCTCCTGGGTACAAGACCTCCCGATCTAAGCTCGCAACCCAGGCATCGCCTCGGGCTTTAAGACCCTCCTTAGCCGTTAAGCTCCCACAATCGAGCCATCAGTGCCCTCGTGCCAGACTTCTCCCGTAGCTCGCAACCGCTTACCGGGCTCAGGCGCTAAGACTCCCTCGAAATGTTAAGCTCTACGAACTGAGCTATTGGGCTCCTTGGCGCTAAGCCCTCTTGAGCTGTTAAGCTCCACGAACTGAGCTACTAGGCTCTCGGCCATGACCTCCCGAAATAAGGTTCGCGAACCGAGCCAATAGGCCTCGGGCTGCGAAGACCCTCCCGCAAGCCCGCAAATCCAAGCCATTGATCTGGGCGCAGCACCTCCTGGCGTCGCGTTTTCTACAACCGAGTCGGGCTTCAAGCCCCGGGCGCACACTTCAGTCAGTGTTTTGAAAACCTGCTGGCCCAGGCCTTAAGACCCTTTCGTCTTCCTTCCCTTGGAAAAGCGTACGTGGATTTAATGTGGATCTACTGAGAATTGGGACGGATTTGCCAATTCCATGTCCTCGACTTTATAAATACTTGATCCTTCGTGGTAGTTATGCTTCCAACCTTTGTCCTTTCATGAGTCGGAGTCCGCGCATTTATTATTGTGCCGGTGCTTATTGAATGATTTTAATTAAATACAAATTGTGCATCTCTGAAGTATTAACATAATCATTTATTTTATCTTAAAATTTTTACATCACTATTAATTTTTTTATGTCATCCATTTACTTTTGTTTAATTTTTTGTATATTATTGAAATATAAAAATATAGATTTTTCTTTGTTTGAAAAAGTTATTGTTAAAAAGTATAATAATAATAATACTGATACTCATTAAGATTATGGTATTTTATAAATTAAAGCTAATTTAATAAATAAATTTCATCAATATATTTCTTTAATAATTTTATTAATGGCAAAATTTGCATATTTATATTTATCTTTTGTTCATGCGGATCCAAGTGATCCAATAACCAAGGTTACACTATATATATATATAGTATATATATATATATATATATATATATATATAGATATATATATATATATATATATATATATATATATATATATGTGTGTGTATAACAAAATCAATTATTTATTGTATTTATATATTTAAGATCTAAGTATTATATAGATTTATCTTATAAATAAATTTTATTATATGTCTTCTAACTATTTATCACCAAACTTCTTAAATCATTTTTAATGATTTAAATAATTTATATTTTATGGATATTTATGTAAAAATATCAATTCGATAGTTATAAAATCCAACATTCGATATATCGCGCTTCTATCATAATTTTTATCCTTGGTTGTGATATGTTGTTATTGATTGCAAACTTATATGAAATTGTTAAAAGATTCACAGTTGTGGTTAATTCAATTGGTCTAAGATAAATCTTTTAGGTAGAGTCAGCAATTCGAACTAACTCGTCATTAACTCAATCGCAATTGAATTAGTGTCAATAGGCTTACGATTTTATCGGGCTTTCAAATTCTTGGGCTCACTGCTCCAACTTGTCTAATAGTTTTGCTCTATATTTCTGAGTCCGCCCACTTAAAATTAAGGCTGTTGGGTATTATTTTATTGGCTTGAAATGCATGATTTGGACCTCGATCCGACCCGTTTGCCCAAATTGCTAGCTCTACCTTGAGATTTAAACTAATAATTACATGTTCGAGTCTCTTTAGGACAATTAGAGGTTTTACCCAATCATTAACTGATATGCCCGTGGGATTAATCGAGGTGCACAGAAGTTAGGTAAGACATCCACGATTATCCAAGAAAAAATAAATTGTTCTATAAATAGATATTAAAGAAAAAGAATCAAGAAAGTTTTGGTGAGGAAGATAAAAATTATATATATTAAAGAAAAAGAATCAAGAATGTTGGCCAAGCACCAAGGTGCTTATGGGATTGACGGGTTAGAAGTATTTTACTTATCTTATTCATTATTCTTTGTTTATGTTTATGTTTTACCACATGCAACTATCATCCCAATGTATTTTTTTTTCAACAAAATTGAATATTTAATAAGTTGCTATGTGTTTTATAATAAAGGAATGTAATAGAATATTTTAATATGTTTACTAGTTCATGACGATTAGTTTCTAATATAAAAAAGAAACATAATTCTTTTAGAATAATTCGTAATTTAGTAAATAAAAACCTTATATAATATTTCTATGGTAATATTCATATTCTTTATAATCGTTGGCCTAGTTAATTATTTGGCGTGATTTTCTTACTTATTTCTTTCATTCCAATCTTTTAAAAATATGGTTTTTCATTTACTTTAAGATACTTCAAAATACCGAACTAATGTTTATATTTTTAATGTTTAGAGGAAGCAAATACTAAAAGGTAATAATATTCATTCTTAAAAGAACACATGAAAAATATTCTAACGTAATTTCCCCAAAATTTTCATAAACCACCAAATAAAAATAATTTTTTTAACATGAAAAACGTTATATTATTCTTTTCTCATAAATATCAACTCCTTATGTCATTCGGTTATATATATATATATATATATATAGGTATATATATATATATATATATATTATATATATATATATATATATATATATATATATATATATAATTTTTCAATCGGAATCGGTCAGAGTGCTAGATTCGCTAGGGCCGATCCGCCTACTGGTGTGTCGACTTCTCTGCAAAAACAAAAAACAAAAAAGGGATTGGCGGGGGCTCGCCCGTTGCCTTTCCGATGCCTAAGTCAGTTCTTTCCGATGGAAGAGAAGATCGACCGCTTAGAAATTGATGATGCTTTTTTTTCTTTTGCGTACCTTTCACCGATGGTGTGACCTGGTATTTATAATAGATGTTTTTCTCAATCAGATGGTGATAAGGATTCTCTCTTATTGGATGTGAGATTTTCTTTCCTTATCGCCGATTAATATGATAATTAGAGAGCAATTTTGAGAATTATCCTACTTCCTTTATTATTGGTGAGATTTTATTTGATTTGGTGTGATACGGGGCCTTTAGGTCAGCCCAAGGCATTCTGCCCCTCAGCGGGTGGAACCGGTCCCAGCTTGTGTGACTCGTGCCAGAGCCCGGGCGATCGGCCCGGCTATAAATCTTCTTTAACTTACTTCTTGGGCTTGTATAGGCATGCGCGCCATTTTTAAACCTAAACAGCTAATTCCTCCAGCTCTTGTTACGGCAGCGTGGGCAAAGTGGCTATATCAAGCTAATCGGGTGCACTTCCACGTGACGCCAAGGCCGGTTTGGTTAGGCTTTGTCGCCGTCAACGTCCTATGGTAATAATGACTTCACGCGCTTTAGCTTCCTCTAGCGTTCTTTCCAGTTTCTTCGAGAACATCCTCCGACCGCTAGTATTGTGTCTCCGATATTGGCTTTTTCCTTCTCCTCAAGTTCAGGCTTTTCTAAAACTCGCCCGACCATTTGTCTGCTGCACCCTTTTGGTGTTTGCAATACTTCCTCGCTTTGGGGTCGCTCTTCGCTCTCTATTCCTAGACCAAGACGCCTTTTCATTCTTTCCCCTTTTTGAGTGGTGTATAACGAGATGCTAGGCTAGTCGGCTAGGTTTCGTCCAACTGGTATTCCTGTGGTCCGTCAGCCCTCTTCTTGCATATAGGTATCTTCCGCGGTATCTAGTTCAGGGTGGACGGGTAGTGAGTCCGATCGCTTAGCCGTGGTTGTTCTTCGAGATGCCCGGGGGGAATGCGTAAAGGCAAGGATAAAATCGACGAGATTAAATACTCAGGTCTGGTCAAGTCGGCCATGCAAGAACGCCCTAGCGGTGGGGGGTCCTGAAGCAGGCTGAGCCTTTTATATGGGGAAATCTTCATGAGACATTATAGGCCCCTGCTTGCGTCTGTGTTTGGTCTCCCGACGTATTGGACTCCCACATTGTTCAAGTGCCCAAGACTTCAGTATGTTTTCAGGTGGGTTTTGAAATGGCTCATTTCTCCCCGTGATTCTCAGATAAAAAGGGTCTGCAGCATTTCAACGTCCGCCTCCCCAACTTTCAATTTTTGGGGTATTCTCGACATTGTTAGTTGTCTTTAGATAAAGGCTGGATGCTCCAGATAGCCACCTCGATCTTTAGTGTGAAGGAATCACGAGGGCTTTATTTATCTGCTGCCTGTAAATACCCGCCATCGGCCTGGATTTCCGCCTTCCCATAAATTTTGGAAGGAACACTACTTTTTTGTCGATGGCCGCAATTGGGAGTACGATCCTATTAATAAGGAAGACACACTAGGCGTTCCGGCTATCTGGACTACTCCCGAGAACCTACGTGAGCTTTGCTTTGCTTTAGTTTGGTCTAGTTTTCATAGATTATAGGGTATCCCTAACTTTGCATTGGTTGTGCGCTTCGGTGTATTTATCCCGATTCCAGCCCTCGGGCGACAGGTCATGCGTAGAAGGGCCAAATGTCTTCCGCGGCGCTTAATCCGAGCTTATCAAGCCTGACATTCCAGATCTTCTGTGTTCAAGTCTCCCTCGACCTTCTACTGAGGCCTTCACCTCTATCCTATGAAGTTCTCCCATGACGCCGCCTCCCGCCATTATCACCATGTGATAGCTTCAGTCGCGGAGACGCCGCCCCGGGTCCTTGCGTGTAGCTTTAAACTCCTTTCGGACTCCTCAGAAGAGCCATCCAGCCTGGGGTAAAGCCCTGAGGTTGGGGACGTCTTCTTCATCACCCTCTGCCCACGTCCGAGTGCAGGGGCAAGTATTGCCTCCTCCGGCCAAGGTTCCAAGAGCGCCTGTCTGCCAGCCCTCACTCTACTTCTCTTCACGCAGCTAAAGATTCCCTGGGGAGGGTCGAGCCTCCGCTTGAGGTTATGCCCATCTCGCCTGGGAGTCCTCCCCCCGCGCAGCACTCGAGCCTCCTCCCTTCGATAGCTGAAGACTTGGGAGGCGCCCGGGCTTACAGAGATGAGGATTCGCTCTCCAACCGTAGCTTGTCGTTGCGATCTCATCCAACCCCGACCTAATCTGAGGCCTGGGTGCCCTTCCCGCTGAGGAGGCTTCTGCCATCCCTTCAGGGGCCGCTCCGTAAGTTCCTTCGTGTCTTTATGTGTCTACCTTTATCTCTGGGTTTCGAGTCAGATGTTGATTTTATGTCATATTCGTAGTGGCTACCCATCTAAAGAGTTTGGCAAAAAGGGCTAAACTAGACAAGGGTCATGTCAAACCGTCGTATTTCAAGCAAAGTCACTTCTCACCCCATTATGTTTGCACCCAGCCCTGGATGCAAAATATGACAGAGGAAGCCGTGAAGCTCAAGTCCAATCTAAGGTATACCTCAATGGCGCGAGCGCAGGCCGAGAGTAAAGAAGATAAGGCTCAAGATGGCTTAAGAGTTGTCGAGGGCGAGCCGGATATCGTGACAACGCACCGCCCAAAACGATCCGCTGGTGGCGTGACGGTCGCAGGGTTTCATTGTTTCGTAGTTAGAAGAGTTGCAACTGTCCTGGTTTGTCAAATGAAGAGCCAAATCACAGAGAAGAATGCACAAAGAAAGTATTTGGCAGACGTAGTCCATCGAGTTTCAATGAGAGAGAATGACGTTGTCACGGAGCATTTAGAGGATTTCAAGAGGTGAGTCCGCGAGGATCGTGAAGGATATGGTTTGAGGGATCTCGACTCGGCTTGATTAGTTTCACGACTGCTAGACAGAGCAGAATGATCGATGCAGCGATCGCATCACTATAATGATAGTGTCAAACAAAGACGGTGATATACTGATCCCGGGATGTGTGCCAACTGGGTCATTTAGATATGACCCTACAACGTATCAGAAAGAAATTGAATAATCATAAACTGTTCACTGGTCTCAATGAAATCGGCATTGAGATTTGGTTGTCCCGTCACTCTGGCGATTTGCACTCGATTTATGATTCATTAAATATACATGCAGTGATCTTACGACGAGATACCTCAGTGACCCGCATCAGAGCATGAGTCGAGTTATATCTCATTCCACAGATTCAATCGTGTCACCCCGCATCTCAGATCCCGGTTATCGATTTGACTCGAATCACGATCCGATCGCTCGATCGACTCGACTCCGTCTCGATCGGATCGCGTTAATGATACCACATGCATGATTGAAACTATAGATGGCAGAGTGTCAATTACAAAACTGAACAGAATAGTTATAAACATTTGATCTTGAATTTGCGACATGTGACGTTCACACGATTCTGATTATAGATCTAAAACATAACAATACAAAAACACGAGTATTAAATATGTAAAACATCATTCTATTATCCAAAAATGGAAAACAATACAAATCACTTCGCCCTTCTTCGAGATCATGTCGCCGCCGCCTGGATTTCCGTTCCTAGTCCACGCCTTCTCGATACCAATTCGAACCTCGTGCTTTAATGCATGGAGGGCGTATCTCTCGAAATGAGTCGCGATTGCCGCAACGCCAGCGACGCCGAGACGTCACGACGCTGTCGCTGGCCGAATTTTTATTGGTTGACCCAACGTTGTGACGTTGAGACGTCACGACGTGGGGACGTCGCGACGTTGGAACGTCGCGACGCTCCAGCCATTTTCATGCACTGCTTTCCACTGCTCCACCTGGCTCCAAAGCTCGCTTCCTTTCACCTCATTCAGACCCGCATTCACGTAATCCTGGCTATACTCGTATCGAGCCATAAAATACATATTTAAACGTAAAATAACGCTAAAAACCTAAGATAGGCGCAGATATACTCTGAGTGTTTTAGGCACTCATCACACACCCCCAAACTTAATTTCGTTTGTCCCTAAGCAAGAACGGACTCTAAACAAAGACACACACTCGATGCACATCGGTTCAACACTTCAAGATAGGATGGCAACGCATGGGCAGAACAACTGACCACTCATATTGTCGTGTCGCTTGAAGTTCTGTGATGCATACAGGTGTTCGACTTTCGAAAACTCTGCTGAAATAGGTAAAGTGACTAGTGCCTTAAATTCCATGGTATTCAATAACCTTTCCTAAGGACCCTATGTATGCCGAATTTAATGACCTCTTAAAGGTATACCTAGGTTCCACACCCCCAAACTTGAGCTAAACTCACCTATTTGAAGAAGCTTTCAACTAAGAAAGGATAAGAACTGCGATCTTTGAGCTCATACCAAAATATCTAAATATTTTTAAATACCTAAAAAAAAAGAAGACCTAGTGCCAATAGTTTTAGATGAGTGTTCCTGTAGCTTGGATCCATTTATGACTTCACCAATCGTTAAGGGCACTAGGCATTAAATCCTCTTCAAAGTTCACCCCGAACACTCAACCAAACCTTCAAAGGCCCTAGGTCAGGAATGATCCATCTTCTCTGGTCCCATGAAGTAAAGTGAAGCCAATGACTCCCGCTGCGAAAGTATTAGGTTTTGAGGCCCCTCTAACGTCTTGATTCCGATCGATGACCCACTCTATTCTAATTCATAGTCTATATATATATATATATATATATATATATATATATATATATATATATATATATATATATATATATATATATATATATATATTAATAGCTCAATGGCAATCCTCCGTTGACTGAAACCCCACTCAATTAGATGGTTAGAGACTCTAATTGGTTTGTTTTAATAGGTCAGTCTCAAGACCTATGCATACCCCTCGAAGGTTCATGGAGTGCATAGGGTCATTGAGAATAGTTTCGACCACCCTGAATTGGTCTCACTAAGCCTCCCACCTATTCAACCTAATTACCGGAAGCATCAAACATCATATGCATCCGTCTTCCAGCCGCCAATAGTGAATCTCGGTCCAAAAATATCTGGCTCTTCACATGGCAAGATACAGCACTACTTCCATACATGAAACTACTACATATAAGAATGACCTAACACACACACAAACAAAAACTAACACATGACTCATCAAATTAAATTGAAAAAGTAAACTGAAACTAAACTGAAACACAACTAACATGCTTAAACGAAAGAAAATACTACACAAATACGAAAAATCAAAACACAACTAAACAAATCTGAACTGAACTCCGATCACCACCCACACCCCCCAAACAAAATATCCAATGTCCTCACTGGCAATAAACGAACAAAGAGGGTAAAGAGAACTCCCCGTGATCACCGGCGTGAGGTGGCGCCGGTGGTAAGCGTGAAGTCGTAATTGGGCCTGCAAGGATCGCCACAAGAATGGTGGCTCGACCGCCGCCGATGACGCGTATCGCCACGGCGCTCCATATCCTCGTGTGATGAGGACTCTGCCCCGGGTTCCGCCCTGCATCGCATCAAAGCGCCGCATGAGAGCACCGGCCCCTGGCCAGCGAGGGATCTATGGGCCGCTCCGTAGCCGCGGCTGTGGGCGCGGAGGCGGATGATTTAGGATCGCTAATGTCCTCCCGGGATCGCCCAGAG
>JAEQBH010006980.1:0-191873 GCA_016808115.1 Tetrastigma voinierianum | reverse complement strand
TTTCTCTAAGATTTGGAATAGTGCAATGTTTTGTCTTCTTCCAAGCTTTCTATTACTCTTAGAGAGAACTTTGGGCCTAGCAACTCCCATACTAGTTGCCATTAGGGTGCTAGGTGTTAAAACACCCCTACGAGCTTAATTGTTCAAGGAAATAGGCCCTGAAGACAAAACTTATTCCTTATTTCACTAGCTTATTTGCTTCTTTACTTCTTGACCCCTTCTTGTCAAAGAATTTAGGCGTATTCCCCCCAGAGCTTGTTTCTCCACTTCATACTAAACTTACGAACTAGAAAGCTGGATAATTTGGGTTCTTTGCTGCGGAGTTTATTGCAAGGAAGGAATTCGGTTTTCAATTCT
This sequence comes from Tetrastigma voinierianum, assembly GCA_016808115.1. Classification (NCBI taxonomy): domain Eukaryota; kingdom Viridiplantae; phylum Streptophyta; class Magnoliopsida; order Vitales; family Vitaceae; genus Tetrastigma; species Tetrastigma voinierianum. The sequence goes on along the minus strand of JAEQBH010006980.1, from coordinate 191,516 downwards.
TGTTTATTATTAGAAGAAATCGGGCTTATTTAGCTCAAATCGGGAACTAGAGAATATGCTTAAGCATATTTTGAGGGGTAGGCTTAAAAGGCTCAAGGCGCAGGATGGCCTCTATCATTTCCTGTTGGTTGTTTTCACCTAGGATTTCGCCTCAATCAATAATCAAACAAGTTCTAGGATTGTGGACTCTAAATCCTGAATTCCCCATAAGATGTTCCTAATTCCTGTCAAAAGTTTCATAAGTTTTGTTGACTAATGTGTATTATTTCTTCAAGACTTGTACTTATTCCTTTGTCTATACATTATTTTAACCAAATATTTTTGTTCCATCAGCAATAACCAATTTTTCCAATTTTGCAACTAAAATGAATTTAAATGAGCAATTAAATACTCTAATTCAGTTTCTTTTTATTCATGCCGATTTTGCAATTATTTGTGTTAAGTTTATCTCTAGTCAAACTACTTCATCTAGTTCAGATTATGATATTTCAGCATTTTCATTCTTGAACTAAATCCTAATGTTATTTTCCTAACAAGTCAAGCAAAAAATCCAACTGCAAGTAAGCAAACATTTCCTTTTTCACAAATTTTCTTGTTTTATTCATGATGTGATGCAAAAGTTGAGAACAACGATCAAGAAGAGAGGAAGAGAAGGATAAATCAATGGGAAGGATTGTTTTTTCACTTTTTGAGGGAGCAGGGAATGTTGGGAGGATCCCGGATCAAGGGTAGGCAATTAGGATTAATTTGGGAAATTTCATTTAGTTCTTCTTCTTGTCATTTTCCCTCTCTATACATTTCTTGAGGATCAATTCATTTTGTGAGATCAACTTTTTTGTTGAGATCATCTTGTCTGGGCGCGGTATGTGTTCATTGCGCGTTCCATTTCAGTCCACGACTACAAAAATTTAGAAAGATTATTGTTGATCAAATCCAAATTTTCAAGCCGGACTTTTCTTCTAGAGAGCATCTTTATCATCAAGCTCTTGATCTACGTCGCCGTCCTTTTCTCTCGAAATCCTTGAACATTGACATGTATAGGAACTTGAATCCTTTGATCTGCTCTTTAGTCTTGGCTTCTTGATCCGAATCCCTTTCCTTTATGAGTTTTAGGAGTTGAGAATCACGATTATACTAATTGTTGTAGAATGATTCATGGCTTAGCTTGCTTCTTCGAGTAGATCTTGATCTCTTTCCTCCATTCCTTCTTAAATTTTTCCTCTTGATGCTTGGGATCTTTTTCATCTGCTCTTCCCTTACGCTCATCTCTTTCTTCCCATTTGTTGATCTCTTTGCTTTTCATCTCGACTTCATATACTTCTTCTCTTGTTCATCTCTTTGCTTTCCCATTGTTGATCCCTTCTCTTCAATTCTTTTTCATAAACCTCTTCTTTGAATTTTCTTCGGAGGTTGTTGGTGACAAAACACATGTACGAATTCTGACGCGTTATTACCAAGGGTATTGTTTAATCCCCGACAGCGGCATATAAAAACTTGTTGAGACCAAAAATCTCCTAGAGTTAATCATTTTCAATTTTGGTTTGGCACGATACGAAGTGCACGGGTCGGCGAAGTAATAAAATGGATACTCAGTCGGATATCGATCCCATGAGAGATCTCAAAAATTTTTAAAATCAACTTCTACATTTTCGACTTCGTACTATTTGGACCATAAAATGATATTGGAATCCAGCTTAAGAAGCTGGAAATTATACTAACTTTAAAGTAAAATGAATTGAGCAATTAAATAAACTGGAATGTAAAAGAATAATAAGAATAAAGAATAGTTAAGAAAACAAATGGACACTGAATAATTATCTTTCAGAGAACACATCAAGTATACTGCTATAGTGAAGTACCAATTCCTGTAGTTAATATGGATAAAATTTCTTGAATGTTTCAGGTTTTAAAATCTGTCCAAGGCGTTTAGCAGTAAAGCTGGATCTCTCCACACTCCACATTTCATTATCTAATTTTTCCGGATTCTTTCGAAGACAGGGAATGAGATAACCTTCTTTTAAAGGGGATTTCCTTAATCAGGGTATTTTTCTTTTTTGTACTTCATACCTTTTATGGAACGTAAACCTTAGCTCCCACAGTTATGTCCCGGTCAAGCAAGGATATACAACTTCGGGATGCTCTTATCAAAATTAGAATAGATCATTCTCTCCTTGATTAGAACTCGGTAACCACGGGATGCAAGGCCTCCTTATTCGAATTGAGGTGAACTCCTACCTTGTTTAAATTGATAACTCATTCAACTCTTTCTTGATTTCAAGTGAGAAAAGAGATTGCTCGAAGTAAACTTGCAAAGCTCATTAGATCTGAATAAGCGAGGTTAATATACCTTGAGCAATTGTTCCGTAACTCTTAGGGTGCCTTCGTGTCTTTCGGAGAGGCCTCCCTTGAAATCGAGCAATGAGACAACAAATCTTATAGCGGGTATAGCGTATTGGTCAACTTGATAAACCCAACACCGGAAAGCGAATTTATGAGCTGAAATTCAAGAGTATTTGCCTTTCTGGAAGCGACTACGGGAAAGATAATTTCGACTATAGCATTCATAATGGAAGTGGATTCATAATTATTGAATTACACCCGACAACATTCCTCACGATCGCGAAATAGCGCAAATAGAAGCTGGGAAATTGAATTCGAAATTAGCCGAACTTCAAAGTGCAATTAGTAATTTGAAAAGAGCAGTGCGCATTCGTACGCTCGAAACACATAACATCGATTCGAAAAGAAAAGCGAAAACTAAAGCGATAAATCTAATCTAATCTCTAACTATCAATATTAGAGAGAAAACAAAGAAAAGTAAAAGAAAAGAAAAAGAAGAAAAAAAGTAAAGAAAAATGAGCCTTATTTACCGGACCTCTGGATCTGTATCGCTATGAAACTACTTTTATGAAATTTGGGTATTGCGTATTTATAGGGTTTCTCAGGTTCTTGGGCTACTAATCCCGTCACGATTTTTGTGATTTCAGTGGGTTGGCCGGTATTAATGTTGGTCGCGACTTCGAATTCCCTTGTCGCGACATCATCACATATGGCGACATCGATCTCGTAATAGCGACATCGACTAAGTCTTCTGCGGCCTTCAACTTGTGTTTCACGATGCCGACGTAATCTCTTATCGCTGACATCACGCCCCATGCGCTGCGGAGTTTCAGCTGATGATTCACGATGCTTCACGCGCGACCTCGATCTCCGCGTCGCGACCTTAGTTCCATATTCACGACCTTCGCGCTGGTTTTCTGATGTGACCTCAATCTCTTTGTCGCGGACCTCGGCTCGATCTTACAACGACATTCAACTTGTCTTCGGGTGTGTGACATGATCTCTTGTCGCGACGTCAACCTAGGATCTGCGGGTTTCAATTTGGTTTCTCATGATGTTGCGAGCATGTTGATACAGTCATGATGACCGGGTTCCTATTCTTAGCATAAATTTCAAGAAGGTGAGTTTCTTATTTCGCAACAACAACCTATTGTCGTGACATCAACTGATCACTGCATGCTTCAATCTTGTCACCACTTATATCTTTCAGTGGTTGCTCTTGTTGTCGCGACATCGGTCCCCAGAACTTACAAGCTTCCATTGATTATCTCTTGATGTCGCGACATCAATCTCTTATCCTTGCGGCAAAACGTAGCTCTCACGAGGTTTTCACTTGATGGTTCCTGTTGTCGTGACATCCATCCCCTTGTTCATGAGAGGAGAATCAGCTCATGACTCCACGGTGTCAAGCATTTGTTTGCGATGTCGCGAATTTGCGATGTTGTAGCGACATCACTTCTTATGTTTACTCCGGTCTCATTTGCCTATCTTGTGATCCTGTCGCGACACGCATCAAATTTCCCTTTAATTTTCACGATGTCGCGACCTGTGTGGTTATGTAAACTGAGTTACAACATTAGTTCGCGATTGCTTTCATTTACGCCTTAACTATTTGCATTTTACTCGCCCGATTCTTTGCGTTTTCCATTTTGCATTTTCTTCTTTCTTTTATACTTCACCAAATAACAAATTTGGTGAGTTTCTTCATATTTTACGCATCTTAATTATTTACTTTTACATTTAAAATCAACGAGAAAAATGGACTAAAAATAGATGACTTTTAAGCTCATCAAACTCCCCCCCGAACTTAAAGTTTTGCTTGTCGCAGAAACGAAAGAAAAAGAAAAGAATTGTTTGTCCTCAGAGAGCAAAATAAAGAAAATTTTAGGACATTTTTCGATTTGTTAACGAGTGGCATTCAATTTAATTGAAATACAAGGTATGCATTATTTTCTGTACATCTAGCTTTAAGTCCAGTTCAAGGTTGGTTTCTACTCTTTCATAGTATACAAAACTAACTGCTGAAATTGTTTTACAAACAACATAATCATTAGATCCTGTTGAAATATAGATTATTTTCCTTTCTCATTTTCATACTGAGTCAATTAACTCCCTAAAGTCCTTCACAGTTTTGATTGTTTCTATATTTCCAAATTCCATAGGTTTGTTTTTCATATTGATCTCTCCGATGAATGTAAGTGATTTCGGTAGCCAAAGGGAGATGTTCGGGTCTTTTGGGCTTATATTGTTAGAGTACGGAGTAATGCGTTGAGATGGAAGAATTTTTGGTTAAGATTACCTGAACCTTTCTCTCCTCTTACGCCCTTTCTTTATTGCTTAGTTTCTCTAATAAACTCCACAGACTTCATGTGTGGGACATCTCTTTGATTTCTTGATTAGTGTATGCCCCTTATTTATCACTTGAAATTCAGGGTAAATTCCTTTTGTTTGTCACCCGGTCGAGGATAGTGCAATGTTTAACTTTTTAGGCTTTCTAACACTCTTAAGCGAACTTTGGGTTAGTGGCTCCCATACCATATGGCATTAGGGTACTAAGTGTTGAAACACCCACAAGAACTTAATTCATTCGAGAGTTAGGCCACAGATAAGAGCTTATCCACATAAGCGTTCTTTTCATGCATTTTTCTTGCTCTTTGCCTTTTTCTTTTCATTCCCTTTTTGAGTTTCTCAAAAACATATACTCCCCCAAACTTCATTTCTTTCTTCCTCCTTGAATTCCTGGGTAATCATAGGTTCTTTATTGAAGGATTGATTTCTTAGAATGGGTTATGGTTTCCATTGGTTATTTTTGAAATAAACATTGGCTCGATTACGGAACTAAGGTATATGCATCGACATATGAGTGAGGATGGCTAAAATGAACCGAACTATCGAGGGCCTTTGCATCACCTCTCTTGTCGGCTGTATCACCTAGGATTTCTCCTCGACCCGATAGTGCAACAAATTAAATTTGGTTTGAGCGATTGAGCTAACCATAAGAGTACCTTGACTCATTTTGTTGGTGAGTATTTAAATTCATTGATATTTAATAGGTTCTTGACTTATTGTTCATACCCTGAGCTGAAAATATCGATTGTTCCTTCTATTGTATTACCTTCCTCAATTACGGACTTATCGGTTGGAGCTTCGTAACTTTTGCACCTTGTGCTTTATATGGCTGTATTCATTTGGCCTTATTTTGTTTCAGCTCATTCCCCCAATCTAGCTGCTTCATTCAATTCGACTCATTGCATCTCGGCCAGTTTTTATTAAGTCTTAATTCCTACTTTAATTTCCTAATCATGCGATCATAAAGCAACACAACATTGAATCAAACAAATTCAAAATAGCACTATGAAATTCAATTTTAAATTTCTCTTTTTATTTGGTTGTTTGCAAAGTTGGATACTACAGTATGGGATAAGGATGGTAATGAGAGTTAGGCAGGGAGAAGGTCTATTTTTTTCTTTTGAAGTAGCCAGGAGCAAAGATGTTGGGGGGATCTAAGTCCAGTGTACCTAAATGGGCTGGGAATTTAGGAATTTTCATTTCTCTTCTTTCCTTTCTCTTCTTGGTTTCCTTCTCCATTTGTTCTTCAATGAAAATCTCATTAGAGAGATCAACCTTTTTGTTCGACTCATCTGCCTCTTTCCCAGGAAGCCATTCATTGTATTCTCCATTTCGATCCTTAACCTCTAGGAATTTGGCAAGATTGTTGTTAATCGGATCTAAGTTTTCCGACCATTCTTTTTTGTAGGATTACATCTTTTGGCTTCTTGTCTCTATCATCCAATCTATTCTCGAAATCTTTGCAGTAGAGACACGCATGCCCAAAAACTTGAATCCCTTTGATTTGCTCCCTCCAATTTGGCTTCATTGTATCTCTTTTCTTTGCTCCGATTTAAGAGTTGAGAATCACGCTGTTGGTTGTTATAAGGCTTCATGGCGAGTTTGAGTTTCTGTAGCAGATTGTGATCTCTTTCCTTCATTTCTTTCTTAAACTCTTCCCCTTGCTGCTTCAAAAATTTTCCCATATGTTCCTCTTTTCTGTTCAGCTCTTCTCCCCACTGCTGTTCTCTTCGCTGTAGCTCCACTTCATGCTCCTTTTCTTTTCTATTTAGCTCTTCCTCCCACTGCTGGTCTCTTCTTTTCAATTCTTTTTCATAAATGCTTTCTCTACGAATTCTACTTTGTCAGTTTCCCTCCTTCTCTCTTTCATCTATTCTCTTCTGCACTTAGCATTGAGAGCTTCAGTGTCCAGCCCATTCTCTTGTGCTCCCCTTGAGCTTTTCTCCATGTTGGAAATTTGCATTGCGGGGAGCGGCTAAGGGATGGAAGTCTATTAAGGCTGCCTTCATCCTGCCCTTCATTGTACGCAAACATGTAATCATTGTTGGGAGGAGTTCTGGTTGCTCTGCTCCTTGATCCCGGTGACCTCGGGTCTCCTTTTCTGGTCCTTCATCTTGGGCTTCACCTCTGTTCTCTACCAGCACCCTTTTTATTACGGTTTGTTTGGTCCTTTGCTAACTCACATCGGGAAGGGTGGTGAAGATCTGGGTACTTCTTCTTATGATTCCCATATTCCCTTCACCCCAGCCTTCAAACATAGAACAATGATTGTGGCTGGGTGAGGAATGAGACCTCTTTTGTTCCCTTCATGATACCTCGCATTAAATTCTCAATAATGACTCCTATATTGATCTTGTATCCTTTTTAGGATGGCATACGGCTGACACGACCTCTGTTCTCTCACTATGCACACATGTTTTGTTGGCACCAAAGCGAAGCCCGGGAAGTAAAACCATACCTTAGCCTCTTGATGGGGCTTCCCCTGTTCCAATGTTCTTGGCATTTCTTCTCCTTGGTTTAGGCGCACCTTCTGTTAGTGAGCTTCTTGGCAATCTTCTCAAAATCTGGTTTCCAAAAGTTTCTTGAATTTGGAACCATGTTTATACCTTTGCCATGCCATAGGCCGTTGATGGCCTTAGCTTCATATCAAACGAACTCCTCTAACATAAACGGCTCAAAGTCTACCTTCCTTCCTACCAAATTTGAATAAAACTCTCTTACCGGTCTGTATACCACGATTTTAGTGGCAGCATGAAGGCTCTCCATCCTCTCTGCTCCTATCATTTCCGCCAAGAGAATGCTTGAGTTTTGAGATATCCTCTGCGACAAACCCCTTGTTAGCATAATGGCCTCTTCCACTTGGGTGCGCTTCGTTTGACACGAAATCTTTTACTTCTTCTTCTTCTCTCATCTTTCCTTTTTCAGCACTACCCTTTCGTTCTTGAGAAGTTCTTACAGGAGCTTAGGGTGTTTCGATGCGCACCTCTCACCGCTTGTTCTTCTGGCCAGATCTCGACTAACCCTTCTTGTTGGCAGAGGTTTCTTCTTAGGTTGTTCATGTTCCTCGTAATCACGATGCAGGTTAGGGATTAGGTTGGGAATTTCAGCCATTGGGAGACGGAAGACAAGCTTTTCGAGGAAGGTTTGGAAAATTTAGAGGTTTTCGAGGGGTTGAGATTGAAGGAGGAAGAAGGTGAATAACTATGTGGGTTGGGTGAATGAGAGAGTTTCCAACGGTTACCCCAATTGATCAATGTTTGTAAAATTTAATTAATCACTTCATTAAAAACACGTAATCTTTCAATTTTCAGCGTCTTTTTATTTTAAAGTCATTGAATTTAGGGCTTTTTAAAGTGGCTTGATTAGCACACATCAAGCACATGCATCGCGACACACACTTAGGATGTCGCGACAATACCAAGGCCTACGGAATTGTTTGATGTTCGCGACATCCTTTTCCATTTTGAAACTTAATTCTCTGTCGCGACTTCACAGTGGTGTCGTGACATATACCTCTTCCTTCCAATACTCACTAGTTGCCTTTTTCAAAGCAGTCCGACATCAATGTTTTTGTCGCGACATCACTTATGTCGCGACATAACCTTTGGCCAGCGACCTAGCCCTTTCTTTCGATGACCTCGAGAGCACTTTTTCTACTTGTGCTCCCCCAACCTTTAGACATTACTTAAGCTTACCTCACTACCTGTATCTTATTATATCTTCCTTTATGCCTTATATGTGTTCTGGCAAGATTTGTAAAACAATTCAAGTATATCTGAGAATCGGGTTGGGGTTAAGGTTGCTCCCTTTTCCTCATGTTGTGACTTCTGCGCAAGTTCTTGGAAATGTTCTGTGATTGCCTTGCCATTCATGTCCTTGAACCTTACTTGGGAAACTGCTACTTGATATCGAAAAATCTAATTAAACTACAATCGATTTCTAAAAATTAATTCTATCCTTATAAAAACAAATCTGACCTAATTTAAGCAACTAAAAGAAAAATAATTCAAAACTTAAAACCAGAATTAAATCATATGGGTTGCCTCCCATTAGGCTTTGCTGGAGTTTGAGTCCTTAGCTAGGCTTTGTTGTTTGTGGCGCACTTTGCTTTTCCTCGACAACCGGGTTGGAGTTCTTCATTTCCTCTTCCTTTGTTTAGATAATGCTTTAACCTCTGTCCATTGACTTTGAATTCTTCTCCGATGCGAGTCCTCGGTGTCAACGCTCCCGAATGTAGTATGACACCCATTTGTGTATGGCCCACGCTCCCGATTGGATTTTAATTTCCACGAAACAATTTCGGTATAAATTAAGCAATGGGAACTGTTCCCCTTCTCTGAACTCTTTTCTCAAAATTCTCTTATCATGTCATTTCTTTGTCTTGTCTTTGTATATTCTAGCATTATCATAGGCTTCATTTCTCAGTTCTTCCAGTTCAGACAGTTGGAGCAATCTTTCTTTCCTTGCAGCCTTAAAATCGAAGTTTAACTTCTTTATGGCCCACATTGCCTTGTATTCTAATTCGAGGTGGGTGATGACATGGTTTACCAAAGAAACAATACGTATGGGGACATTCCAATGGGGTTTTGTATGCGTCTGTAAGCCCAAAGTGCATCGTCCAGGTTTGGAAGACCAATCCTTCTGCTTGAGCTCACCGGTCTTTTCAGTATTCTTTTGATCTCCACATTGGAAATTTACGCTTGTCCATTGGTCTAGGATGATAAGCTAAACTCATTACAGCGCTTGATCCCATATACACCTTGCTCATGAGTTTTGCAAATATTTTGTTTGCAAAGTGGGTTCCCCCATCACTAATGATAGTTACGGGTGTTCCCGAATCTGCTCGGAAATAGGCACACAGAAACTCACAATGATTAAGTGCCACGATGAGTGAGAATTTAAAATCAAGCGAAATTTATATACACCTAAGTTCCCTACCTCTGAAAGTAGTCAAACTCACTACTTGATATAGTGAGTCTAAAGCCGGGCTCACGGGGATGGGTTTTTCATCCCCAAATGGTTTGCATCGATTTACATGAGTAAGGCTTTCTATTTGGACTCTCTTTGGAATTGTGTTTCAAAAGCTTGATGGGAATGGTTTGGGCGAGGGTATAAAAACTGAAAGAAGTAAGGTGAAAAAGTCAACTTTGAAGATTTAGGTCACTAACCGGCAAGTTAGGGCAAACAAGTGTCCTCGGGTTTTATCCTCGCGTTATGACATGCAACCTATAGTCCAGCTGGCACCTTAGGATCTACTATTTAACTAGCAAACCTCACCCGTAAAAACAACTCATTTGATGTCTGAGTATTAGCATACGATTATGGCCCCTTTTAAATCCTAACATTAAATTATCATTTCGAGGCTCGTAAAGACCATCTAAAGAACAATAGTGCATCTCTCACGATACCTTTGTATCCTAAAGCATGGAAGTATTGGCCCGAGGAAATAATAGCATTAAATGTTATTTAACCCCCAATTTGAAGAACCCCCAACATGTAAATATTATCTCGGAGGCTATTAAGACCGTACAAAGAATCCACGAGTACTTCTCTCACTTGAATATGTACTTGATCCTAAAGCATGGAAAGTATTAGCCAAATCAGTAACATTGATGTTATGCGACCATGTTTTTTGAGAATATAAGGGCCATAAATACACTACCTGTAGCTTTTAGTACAAAGAGGACAACATGCTATGCCCCACATACCCAAATAGCTTCCTTCTATCTTCTAAGAGGAGGGGCGTGTACAGTTCTTGGGAGGTGTATTAATGTCTCATATTGAGAGGGCAGTATTTTGCAGGGAGGAAGAGAATATGAAGAGGAGGAAGGAAGAAAAAATAAACATATGTTATATGATATTTTATTATCTGAAATGTGTGAAACTTCAGATTCATTTATATGCTCTTGGTGACTGAAAGCATAAGGTGTTCTTGGGTTACAGCGGAGGAGGATTTGTGTAAGGTACTCACCTGAAATTTATGGCCATATCTCAAGAAACTTACTATGGGGATGACTTTGATTATGGGATATTGATGTAATACTGTGGGTTTGAATTGGTTTTGCAGTGTTGCAAAACAGCGAGGAATCAATTTCGCTAGAGTACGCAAATTTAGCTAATGACGAAATACCCCAGTCTAACGAAAATGAAAAATTCGCTAGAGCAATTAATTTCTCTAGCTAAGCGAAATTTCGCTAACAGAGAGAATTGTAGTGAATGCGAAATCAGTTTTCGCTAAAAATGGTGCCTAAATGGCTGGGGTAGTCCTATGTGAAATTTGGCATTTTTCGTATTTGCTGAACTTCGCCGAAATATTTAAGCTAAACTGCGGGAGTACCATGAAGTTTGTGAAGAGCCACCGCGGTTGGCGGCTACGGGTTCTGCTCTTGACTCCTGCCTTCCATTTTGCATCGAATTTTCTTCACTTTGCCTTTGTTTTCTCATTGATTCTTACTTGCAGGGCTGGTTGATGGGCGAGACTTGAATTCAACTTCATGATTCATCCTTTGTATTGAGATTGAACTCGAGAGTGCACAAATACCTCTGAACAACCAAAAAATACCCTCCCAAATGGCATAAGTGTTACTAAGAGAAGACTAGAACACTTCAGTGGCATAAATGACATGATTAATGCCTTGAAAAGCACTCAAAACCTATCTAATATAGGGTTCAAAATTGCACTTTTGGGCACTAATCTAGCGCATTAACATCATTCCTTGGATAAACCCTTTGCTTCCACCCATTTGAAAGCGTAATCTCTTTAGCCGGTATGTATAGATTTCCAATTGATGAGTAAAGGAAAAGTCCAGTAAAATCCTATTCCCCATACATGAAAAATTTGCACCACCATAATACCTTTGAGGGGCATTTCATTTCTGCTGCTGATATTCCCAGTCTTTTGACATCTATCACACAATCTAACCCCTCGCTGGCTCTACGAGAGATAGTGGGCGATAAAATCCTGTTGGAGTATCTTGTAAGAACATTCTTTCTCGAGAGAAAAATGTCCCCATTATGGTGATGCATGGCATCCATTCATAATGTTGCCTTGTTCACTTTGGCACACATCTTCTTGTATCATGTCATTTTACCTCTCTTGAATAATAGTGGATCATCCCAAATATAATAAGTCTTTGTCGGTTAAGACTCCCTCTTGTTGGTAAAAGCTGAATACGAAGGCATTGCTCCCTGATCGGATAATTCACCATATGAAGCATACGAAGGGAAGTTTAGAGGAAACCTTCGTAATTGCTCATGCAGGGAAGTTCTACGGTAACATCACCTTTTCTTCTTCTTCCTTTGCTTCTTTCTACTCTTGACAAGTGATCAGCTATCACATTGTCACATCCACTTTATCCTTGATTTCCAAGAGTCGAGACTCTGCGGCTTGGCTGACACCCACATATCAATCTTGGCTTAGCTTCCTTTTTCGACATCAAGTATTTGATTGCTGCATGATCAGTGTGAATTACCACATGGGATCCTAAAATGTATTGCCTAAATTTTTCACAAGCAAATACTATGGCTAGCATCTCTTTTTCAGTTGTTGAGTAGTTCTCTTGTGCTTCATTGAAGGTCTTACTAGCATAGTATATGGCCATGAATACTTTCTCTTTGTTTCTTTTGCCCCGACCATGACTCAATAGCAAAATCATTGGCATCACACACATTATTTCAAATCATGATCAAAGTCTGGTGCAGCCATTATAGGTGCTTATACCAATCGATCTTGATTTCGTCAAAAAGCATCCTTACGAAGTCATCAGAGTGAACCTTGTAATACCTTTTTCGATGTCGCATGATGGTGGCTATTTTGAAAAGTCTTTGATGAATCTGTAAATCCAGCATGCCCACAAGCTTCTTACTCCTTTTTACTATAGTAAGGTGGTGCAAGAGTTTTGATAATGGATACTTCAGATGGTCGACTTCTAAAGTCAGGTAGCGGTACATGCCCAGAGGACAATACCTTACACGTCACCATAAAATGGCATTTTTCCCAGTCGATTATTATTTGTTTGTCTTGTAGCATCTTTGAAATGCACATTTCAGTTGTTTAAACATTGATCAAAGGCTGGATCCATACACGGTAAAATCATCCCATGAAAATTTCCATCATAACTGACAAATGCGAGAATAGACATCAACACCTGCGGAATGTAGGCGGGTATTACATAACCCAAATGGCATCCTTCTAAAGTAAAGATTTTATATGAGGGCATGTGAATGTGGTCTTCTCCTTGATCCTCGGGTGCGATAGCAATGATTATATCTGAATACCCATCCGAGAGAAAACAAAAGTGAGGTGTCCACACTAACACATCCCGACATACGATCGATGAAGGGCGAAGGGAAATGATCTTTACGGTGGGCGTGTTGACTTCACGTAATCAATGCATACCCTCCATCACATCCTTTGTTCTTGTTGGAATCTAAATTCATTTTTTTCATTCTGCGGATCCAGGTGAACCCCCTTTCTTTGGAACCACATGGTAGGGCTCGCGAGGACTATATGAAATAGCGCGTAGATAAAACCCAGGCATTTAACGATTTGAGTACCTCCTTTCATTGCTTCCTTCGTCACTTTAGTTGATCCTGCGGTGCTCCTACGGATGGTTTTGAAGTCTCTTCTAAGCGAGAATCTTATGCATGCAAATTGATGGGCGATACCCCCGCCGACTCTTGATGGACACGAGCTAGCGATTCCTTATGCTTCCTAATATTTTCAGCAATCTTTGTTCCTCAGCATCACTGAGTCTGGCTGAAATGATCACTGGTTTTTCTTTGGTAATTCTAAGTAAGCATACTTTAAAATGACGTGTTGGTTTTTGATCTTTCAAGACTAGCCCATGCACTTTTAGTTTCTTGATGAATTTCACTCTTTTTCACTATTTTTCCCCATTGTACGTTTGTTTTGCCAGGGCTGACAGGGTTCTATAGATAAAGAAAGCTGTATGGAAATTAGGAATAGACTGTCTTGTTATCAGGGATTCATCTCTTTTTCATTGATAAAAGTTTGGGAGTATTACAATCATTCATTAACATCGGGGTTGGGTAAAGACAAGTGACTACATTGCAACTTTCCTTGTCCCACTGTGTCATATTTTGCATCACTTTTGATCAAATTAAAAAGCAATTGCTTCTTATGTTTATAAGGTAGAACTCCGCTTTTGCATGTCAATCGGGCGCTCCGGTAGCTAGAAATGGTCTTCCCAATAGCGAGGGGTACTTGTGAGATCTTCTTCCATGTCGAAATGATGAGATCTCTTTGGGGAAAACAAAACTTCGGTGGCTTGATTACATCTTGATGACTCACTTGAGGTTTCACCATTGATGCATGCGCCATTTGAAGTACTTAATTAGTGGGAGTAAGCTCCCCAAACTTAGTTTCTTAACCTTGAGGAAAGAGGCACATTAAATTACGATACTAGCTCCTGAGTCACAAGGCTTTCACGGAATTCAATTCCTCGACAATACAAGGAATTGTAGAGCTACTGGAGTCGCCGTGCTTTCTTGGTAGTTCTTTCGATTCTTGCACTTGCAGTAGCGGTGAGATTGTATTCCTTCTTCTACATTTTCTTTCTTGCTCGGTGTGTCCTTGAAATTTTGCGTAGAGTGGCATTTGAGTCACCACGCCGATTAAATGGCATGCGATCTCCGACTACGGAAAGTTTTCAAGAACTTTTGGCCTCTCCGTCCTTGACAGGTGCTTTGAGAAGTGGGATCAGGGCTTTGATCTTTGGATGTTCTTCCTTTCACCTCTCTCTTTTTCATTCTCATTTTACTCTTCCCTTTACAGGCTTTCTTCTTTCCCTTCTTCTTGTCATTTTTCTCCTTCTTCTCCTCAACTCCTTCCAGCTCCTAGGTACCGCGACCATCACGATCTTTAAGATTCTTTGCTGTGTCACTTGGGGAGGCATCTTTCCTGCCTCTGGCTTTGCGGGGTTAGGGCCCAGTGCCCTACTTGTGTCTCGAGTTCTTCGAGGATACATTATGGTGGTGTTCTGAAATTTGAAATTGGTAGTAAGTTTGTGCGACTCTTAATTTTGTTCATGGAGATTAAGCGACTTAACGCCATTATCCGTGGCGTAGCATACATTCTTAGAAGGATTTGGGCCTCCTAGGCCACGATATTCATTTCTACGTACTCATTTCCTTCTTCAACAGCTGCTGGAACCTCGGTGGTATTGATAACCACGTGGAGAGGTTGTCCATGCCATGGGCCTTGTGAAGCCCTTCCACCGTAAGAGAAATTCTCATGGTTCCTCGATCTTTGGGTGATAATGTCTTTGGCGAGTTGAAGTAACATGGGTTTGAAATGGTAGTTTCTTGGCTCACCCCGAATAATTAACCTCTTATTTGACATCATAAATTGTCCCAGGTTTCTAGGCACTTCCCTTCAATAACTCTCTTTCGATTATATTTATTTCATGAGCGGTGTGTGTCTTTCTTTCTTTGCTTATCCGACACGTATATGGCATCGACTTAGCCTCCGCTGGCTGTGCCTGCTTGCTCGGCTCCATGATCCCCTTCATACCTTTGGCACCTCGCCCCGAAGCTCGGGAAAGGAGTTTTCATATTGTTGCTTGAGTCTTCAATCCCGACTCTTTTGCCTCTTATTTTTTTAGTTGAATGCTCCACAGCGTAGACGTCGATGTTACCTTTTGATACTTGTCATTCAAGGCATGATATACAATGTCCAAATACGAGAGGTCTTAGGATCTATTCCACTTGCATTGGACATCTTCTGGCAACCGTTTGAGTCTTTCTGAAGCTATGCAGTGCTTTGCATCTTCCCCCTGCTTTGTAGCAGAGGAATGATTTCCCTCCTTTCTTTCTGTGGTGGGGCTGGGGAAAGAATCTTCCTAAGTAGGCTCACACTAGCTCCTCAGTATCACAGAGACATATGGTAAAGATTCATACCATGTGGCTGTATCTCTTAAAGAGAGAATGGGATAAGATCACGATTTCGCATTCTGGTCTCACCCCCATTCAACCGGCGTATTAGCCATCTTTGAGGAATCTTCCGAATTTTCGTTTGGATCACCAGTGGGATGACCCGATGGCGATCTTCTTGGACAAATTATGTGCGATGGCTTGAGTTCAAGTATAGCATCTTGTGGTACATCACGGTTGCGAGTATTCATCTTGTATAATTGGTCTCGAAGTCCTCCATTGTATGGGCGATTGGGAGGTCTTCTAGCTTCCCAATGTACCTCGAAATACGATCTGCCTTTCATACACTTTATGGTTGAGTTTTCTACCTTCTTTGTGCTCGAGCCACGAAGGTGTCCTCTATTCCGAGTGTCGAAATTTGGAATCGGATGGAGTGTTCGACACAGCCATTAAAATTTGTCCCTGAAATCAAAACACATATTAATAGGATTAGTTTGAGTCAGGCAAATGTTTTCAATATATTTGATTGTAGGTTAATTAGTCAAAATGAATACTTTGGCGAAGGAAGCTTATTTTTGTTCTTTTTCTTTAAATGTCCAAATTAGTGACTTACTTATATGCAGGAATGACACGATCTTTATCAAATTCAATTTCGATCCGTCATGGCTCATAAAACTTGTTGACTGACGAAACACATCCCCATACAAATTTGCAGCGTTAATACCAGGACAGTATTTGAAACCGACGGCCGGCGCCGGCTTAAAAACACTTATTGAAGACCGAAAATCTCTAGAGTTAATCATTTCAAGTTTTGGTTTTGGCACGATACGCAAGTGCACGAATTAAACAAGTAATAAAATGGATATAAGTCCGAGATATCGATCCACAAGAGATCTCGGGAATTTTAAATCAACTTCTGCATTTGCTCAAACTTAGTACTAATTTGGACCGCCAAAATGATATTGGAATCCGGCAGAAGATTACATAACTGAGTAAAAGTAATTTGGTAATCAAATAAGCTGGAATATAAAGAATAAAGAATAAGGGCGCGGATTAAAGAACAGTGGACACTTTGAATAATTATCTTTTCGGAGGAACACATCAGTATCTTGCTATAGTGAAAATTGCCAAATTCTTTGTAGTTAATATGGATAAGAATTTCTTGAATGTTTGGGTTTTTAAAATATATAATAGGCGTTTAGCGATGAAATTTGGATCTCTCCACACTCCACATTTAATTTATCTAATTTTCTGATTTTTTTTTTTCAAAGACCAGGGAATGAGATAACTACTTTAAGGGATTTGCTTAATCAGATTATTTTTATTCTTGATACTTCATACTTGCATTTATGAATTTGTAAACCGCCCAGCTCCCAAGTTAATAAATTGAGCAAGGGATATACAACCTTTACGGGATGCTCTTCCTCAAAATTAAGAATAGATAAATCCTCTCTATGATTAAGAACTGGAAGCCCAACATGGGGATAGAGCCTGTGTCGAATTGGGGTGAACTCTGCTTGTTTAAGTGTCGCTTCGTTCCACAACTCTTTCCAGCCCCGATTCAAATTTGAGAGGATTTATGAGTAAACTTGCAGCTAAATTGAATCTCAAATAACGAGGTTAATGTCACCTTCCGAGCAATTGTTCCATAGCTCTTGATTTTGCCCTCTCTGTGTCGCGCAGGAGGGCTCAGCGAATGGGAGCATTGAGACAAAGTCTGCCATGGCGGTATAAAGGCTGATATTCGGTCAACGATCTTGACACGATAAATTTATATTTGAAATTCAAGAAACATACGAACTTATTACATGAAAGATAATTTTAGATATAGCATTCATGGCTCCATTTGGATTCATGATTATTGAATTACACCATGACATTCCTCAGTCATAAAGGAATGTTTGCAAATGGCTGAAAAGTGATTGGTGTGAACTTAAAGATTGCAGGGTGATGTTTTGAAAAAGAGCGTGATTATTAGACCTTTGGCGAAACATAACGTCAGTTCAAAAGGCGAAAGCTAAGCGATGAAGTCAATCTATTTGCAACTATGTGTTGGAAGAAAGAAAAGTAGAAAGAAGAAGAAAAGTAGAAAAATGGGCAGCCCATTTGCGGACCTCGATGCAGCGTGGCATGGCTTCTTTTATAGCGGGTGTTTGCAGCGTGTTGCAAGGTTTCTCGAGTTAGGCTGATACACGATCTTACGATTTTGTGGTTTAGTGGGTTGGCCAGTATTATTAATTTGGGTGGCGGGCTTGATTTCGCCCCATTGCGACGTCATCCATCATCGCGACATCGATCTCATGTCGCGACATCCGACCAAAATATGCAGGAGCCTTCAACTTTGTGTTCACGATAGCCCAAGTGACATCCTGATCTCTTTATCATGACATCACATATATTGCGCTGGGGTTTCAGTGATGATTCATTGGCCGCGACACCGATCTGCGCGTCGCGACGCCCAGTTTCCATCCCGACCTTCGGCCGGTGCTGCCTGATGCCACGCGACCTCAGTATCCGCTTGTCCGACCTCGAAGAGCTCGGCGTCTTACTGCGACATTCAACATCTTGGTGTCGCGACATCAATCTCACCCCAATGCATGACATCAAACGCAGAGATCTTAGGTTTGATGGTTTCTGTGTGTGTGACGTGATACATATCGATGCGACCTAACGGGGTTCTTTATTCTTAAATTTCTTTGGAGTTTTTGTATTTGCGACAACAACCTATTATCGTGACATCAAACCGATCTAACTATGGCCAGCACCTATCTTGGCGCCAGCCACTTGTATGCTGGCTGAGAGATTTTTAACTCTTGTTTGTGCGACATCCCGATCTAAGAGCTTACAAGGCTTTTCCATTGATTGCTCTTGATGTCGCGACATCAATCTCTTATCGTAACAATGGCTGCGTATCTGCGGGACTCCGCGGTGATTCTTTTTTTGTTATTGCTGCGGTGACATCCCAGAAATCACTTGTCGCGAATCAGCTCATGACTCCTGGTCTGTTGTTTGTTTGCGATGTACGGCGACATCATCATCTATGCGATCGCTATTGCTGCGCAGCTTTGAGGCGTGATCGCTAGTGTCGGCACGACATCGATCTGCCCTATGGAACATGGCTTTGTCTGCGGAGGTTTCCGGCGGGTTGCGATGTCTCGACATCGATCTCCGCGTCACGTAACCACGAAACTGATTCATTTCTTTTTACTGACTTTTTTGATTGGGCGAGAATTACCGTATCGACGCCAGATCTCTGTTCATGAGCACCCGACATGCTTTGGAGCTCACTTGTGATTTCGGGTGTCTGCGACTTGAGTCCTGCATGCACCTGACAGCTTAGATTGATAGGCTCATCCTTCCAGGCATGCAGCTTGGTCGATTCTCTTGTCTAGGCCTCTGGCACCACTTTATCGCGACATCCCGACACTGTCGCGACATTCCCCGTTATTTGTCGCGCGAGCATCGCTGTATGTTTTTTACGCTCCATCCGCGTTTGCCTATCTTTGTGAATCCCCATCGCGACTGTCAATTTCCTTCAATTTTCTGATGTGCGACCTCGTAATGAATTGTATAAAACCCCAAAAAGTTGACATTAGTTCGCGATTGCTCATTTACAATCACCGCTATTTACGCATTTTACTCGCTTGATTCTTGCATTTTTCCTTGCATTTTCTTCGCTTTTTCTTTTATACGCTACTGCGCAAATACTTTTAAATTTGGTGAGTTTCTTCATATTTACGCATCTTAATTATTCCTTTTTACATTAAAAATCAACGGAAAAAGTGGGTTTGCAATAGATGACTTTTAAAAGTATCGGGGTTCCATTGCTCTTCTCTTTTTCCATACTCTTAGAATTGAGCCCGAGCATCTCCATTGGCTGATTATTCCACAGGCTGCGATTTAAAATTGCCCGCAGTAGAGTATAGGAATCAACAAAATTTGTATCCTAGGTGTCTATATATCTTCCCCGTAGCGAGCTATTGCGATATAGTGGTCTAGGGTCGAGAGACACGGTGATGGGTTTCTTCATTAGAAATGAGGAAGTGCATTTGAGTTGAAAATGGTATTTCTCTTTGGATTTTAAGGTTTTGTTAACCAGTGAGTTGGATGATTGTAAACTACAAAATAAATTAAAGGAAAATTTAGAAAGAAACTCTTGAAGTCTTAGTCCAGCTGGATTAGATTTTTTAAGGTGTATTCATGCCCACTCGGGTTTGTTTCCTCGCGTTGGGATAATGACCTGTAGTTAACACCCCCAAACCGGACTATGATTTGGCAGCAGAGCCTAAACCTAAATTTACCCCTCATGAGATACTGGCATTCATTGAGCATTGAGTCCCTTACGGTGTGCATATGGCCTGAGAGATCGGCTTCTGACAACTAATAGGAGACAACTAAGAGTGGATGATAGTGGATCTAAGATTAAGCATCCTTGTAACCTATAAAGCTTGCCAAATACATATTGGCGAGAAATTTGGATCTAGGAGGTTTCAACTGAGGTGAGATCTGAGGAGCTTAAATGCT
Source organism: Tetrastigma voinierianum (assembly GCA_016808115.1). Lineage (NCBI taxonomy): Eukaryota > Viridiplantae > Streptophyta > Magnoliopsida > Vitales > Vitaceae > Tetrastigma > Tetrastigma voinierianum. Next base: position 171,410 of record JAEQBH010006980.1, on the reverse strand, counting down.
CCATAAATGCGGTGTGTTGATAAATGAGAGGGCATTAAAACTTACACTCGAGCCTCCACACGGTGAGGCCCTCCTTGAGGAAGGGCATGGCCAGCATCCCTTGAGGTTGTCATCCTCGAGGGAGGTGTGTTTGGTAGCCAGAAAAATGAGAGAAAGAAGAGAGAAGAGAGACAAATTTACGATACAATAGCTATTTGAAAGCTTGATGAAAATTTAAAGTTAGGATTACAAAGTTTGAGGCTTATATAGTCAACTAAGTGTGAAAATACAAAAATACCTAAAATATGAAATTACATGAGGGTCAAAATAGTAATACATCGGCGTGGTCGTTTGGCATCGGAAATATCAAAACACGAGGGGCTGAGATTTGCTATGCGGGAAATTTCGCTACATAGCGAAAATTTCGCTGTGCTAGCGAGAATTTCGCCAACCCTGGTGAATTCTAGGAGATAGCGGTAGGAAGTGGTGGTTAGCGAAGGCCCCAAATAGCCTAGCGAAGGAGATTTTTTGGCTGAGATGGGGGTGGAGGGAGGTGCTAGGCACGAGTGGGTTGCCTTTGGCGAAAATTCCAATTTAGCTGTGATTGCGGAATTTTAACGATCCTAGCGAACTTTGTAATCATGTGAATCTGAATTGCTTTCCTTTGCTTTGTTTGCTCACTACATCCTCTGCACTTCTTATTCATCACTTTATCTTCCACATTACGGTTGAAAACAGCACTTTGATCTGTTATTAGACACATATCTTGACCTCGAACTTGAACTAATTAAGTGAGAGGCACTACAAAACTGTGAAATTACAAAAACAAACTCGAAATGGAATTAGTGAAACTAAGTGGACTGCACATCAATTAGAAACTAGTGAGTATGATTAGTCTTATGGCAGCAAAACATATTTAAATATAGGGTTGAATGCGCCTTTTGGGCGTAATCACCAAACGAACCACGTTACTAGTCCCATAGCAATGCCTAAAAACAATAAAATTATCTTTATGCTGTGCTTTTACAAAAGTGTATTGTTTCAAAAAGTGTGTATGAATGGCTTTTCACTTTAATATGATAATTTACCACATTCAAAAGCGGGCATGGGAACAAAGACCATGCAAGAGTGAGTTTTGAGGGCGGCATCGGTTGAAAAAAGAAGTCGGCACAGACACCGCGACATACAATTGTTCCTAAGGTAACCCGGTTGAGCGATAAAGTGCCAGTTATTCCTACTGACTATTCTTTGCCATGGCGCCAAAGCGTTGACGAGCTTAAATAGGACTCAACACACTCTTATTTGTACACTTGATGGCAATGTAGGGTGTAATGCTAAAAACTACGAACCTGAGTCGTATAACGAGGGGTGCAGATGACTCCCGACCAATTTAAGGTTTAGGGTATCGAAGCGAAGGATTAGCCCGACCCTGAGCTTCTGCGGGCTTCACCACCGGACTCAAGAATGATTTCGAATTAAGCACCCTACAGCATACGCTAAACTCTACCCATCCACCCGTGTAGTGAACACTAAGTCGATGACTCCCAACCAATTAAGGTTTAGGGCATCGGGCTTCAAAGGCTTTCGCCATACACCCCTCGGACCGTGTTCGGGTTTCAAGGCAAAGCGTCACGGCTTTTATTTCTCTTTTTTGAAGACTACATTGGTCTTCATACATAGGTAACACAAACCTATTATGGGTCGTCAACAAATTTAAGGCCGGCTTTGCAAAGTGGAAAGAGGTACTAAGCTTCTCAACCTATTGGTGCAATCTGGTGTGCAGTGTGTGAATTAGCTAAAGGGGGAATGTTCAAGGTTGAATAAGCTGGAACTTCAGTATTTGACGAAAACTAAATCATGCATGGAGTTGTTCTATCATTAATGCCAACCTTGTGGCAGTGCAACTAAAGGCAAGAGTAGAAATACCAAAATATAGAGTCTGAGAATGATTTGTAAAAGTGTAGAAAAATGTATTTGCATGGTATATTTCTATATCGATTATATTTCACAAAATTATCAAGCTTTTCAAAAAGAAAATTGTGTAGTACTTTCCAATAGAAGATGAAACGAGCAGTTTAGGAACAGGGAGGGAATGGCATGGCTAAATAGATTACTTCTACTTGCCTTTGAATGTAGGAGAAAATGAGATTTTTCACACTTGCTTGCAACTCACACAACATTTCAAAGCAAAAATTGAAACTCCAAAGATAACCTTAAATACGAAAATATTTGAAAAATAGATTAAAAAAGTAGTGGCATAGCTAAAGAGCTTGAAATTAAGACTTAAAATAATATAAAGTAAAAATTTGACAAAAATTTGGGGTGGTCTCAGTTCTGAGGGAACCTCCCGGATGTGTAGCCATTGGATCTCAAGGAGGGTCCCGGGAGGGAGGGAAACCTCCACGCGTGCGGTGGTGTGTGGCTGCCGGTGCAGCCTAAGCCTCGACTCCATTGTTTTGGCGTCGGTCTCACAGTGGCGGTCTGGTGATTGTTACGGGAGAATGGTGGATTCTACGATGCTTCCTTCGTGTTTCTCCATGGTCTTCACCTATTTGTTTTGTTATCTGTCATGCCCTTCTGCAGTGTACCACTCGGGCAAACTTCATCAGTTTTCCCTCATCTCGATTGGTTTTGTATTTTCCAGTGGAAAATGTTGAGCTCCGGTGTCATGTTGCCAAATGTGAGCTGCATGACCCGATGAAATTGATAATAAACATTTGATGTGGCCCGAAATGGCCTTTGATATAATGGGCGCCGAGTTAGTGCCCCACGCCTCCGGTCCGTGGCTGCGGGAACCACGAGAATCGCCGGATAAATGGGACTTATTTACTTTTACCAACATCCTCCACTATCCCGCGCAGTGATATTTTCAGCGGAACGGTCCCGGCTAAAGATGATTGATGTTCCGGTTGGTTTCAGCTCTCCCCCAAACCCTAACACCTATACACTGAGTATGGCGCCAGGTTGACTGCGCAAACTTAAGTCGAGTGCGCGCCTATCATTTCCAGGTTTACTCCGCGTGTTAAGCGGGGATCAGTTGGGTTCCACTGCAGGTCTGCTTTATATGACACTTACCTCCTTATCATTGGAACGAGCCGAGCTCAATCAAACTGGGTATGCATTAACCATGACTGCCTTTGGGTGCTGATCTTTAAAGCTTTTATAGGACTTGTTTGATCTGACCTATCCAAAGGTACATATTGACCTTCTACACACCGAGACTTCTAGGATACTGCACTTTGGGATGCCTTCTTCTTGCTACTTGATGCTTGGGGAAATGGGCGCGTCACGAGTGCTTCGTGAGTCCTCCTTGAAAATGTGTTATGGCTCAGTTCTTCCCTTTTAGTTTCCTCAGCGGGGCAGGCATTGGCTGATCAGCTTTCTTCATGCTTAAAAGGTAATGACGGCTTTGACTTCATCGTTTTTGGGGGAGGATTCCTTTGGAATAGCTGAGTTCATGGACTTCCACTTTGGATTTGGCGGTGGCGAGAGGAACCTCCACACCTCTTCTTATTGTTTTCCATTCTTGTTATGGATACTGTATTTTTGTCGATTCTTCGGTTAAGGCTACTTTCCAGCCCATCTAGCTATCTTGTTCAAAGACTTTCTACATTTTCAATTTTTTGTTCAATGAGCATTGATGCCTTTTTGCCTCTGATGCCACCACCTTGCTTTCCAGTTCACAATGGCTTGCTCCGGAGAGGAGGGTGGGTGCTATTGCGGCGTGATGAATGGTGGTAGAATCTTTAGCTGCGTCAGCTCTGGGGGTACATATACAGGAGGTTGAGGTTTCCAGGAAAGGTTAGGGTGACCCCTCCAATTAGGGTTGTAAGTGTTGCCATATGGAGCATTTGTTTGTGGCTTGTTTTGGCCCACCACATTTGTCCTCAAGGCCAGGGAGGGTTTGGACATGGATTACTCTTGGGTAGTGAGGAGGGGCGACCGAGTTGTGAAACTGTTTTGAAACTGTGCATGGCTTTCCAGTCACTGCACCTCATGGACTTTTCAACACAGAATTCCTCGATCTTCCTGGCGAGGTAGATACCTTAGCTTTGAAACTCTCTATCTTCGGAGGCATACATGCCTCTCTTTGGTTCAACTGGTGGCTTGAATGCATGCCTTCTGCCCAGGTTTGGCTCGTCCGACCCTTAGGAGTCGGCCACATGGTGAGAAGTCCGGCCTCATCGAGGATTTTTACTCAAGAAATCTCCTCACACATAGTTTCCAGCCAGAATTTTCCATGGGAGGGGACATTCCACGTGCAAAAATAGTTCACCCGACATCCATGTATCAAACCCATGGTGCCCAGGCAGCGCACCTAACCGTCTCCATAAAATCTCGTCTTGGTGAACATCTCACCATCATGAGCTGTTAACTTGAAGTGCTCTTCAGGTTGTTTATCTTTATGAAACTTGCAGGAAGGTTTTTGAGGGTGTTGCTTGTATAGACTCTATTGGAGTTCTTATGGTTCTTGGCATGACCGTTGCACCAAATTTTTTATCGCTTTTGAGATCAGTGGAAGACTTTAACTCAGACTCATGTCTTTGCTTGCCACGGGTGGTGCCGCCTCGGAAACTTCCACCGCTGCGATTGCGGGTTTCATTCCTCCGTGGACGATAGTTTACGATAGGATTCTATTTGCCGTGGGATTGTGCGAGGATGCACCATACACGGATGGTGTATGATCTTCTTGGATCGACGTATGCATTGGGCTCTGAATAAACAACGATACTATTGCGGAGGACCGTTTGGGCTAACCGCTGAGGATAAGTTTAGTAGCATTACTAGGTCACTACTGGCTTACACGTTGTTCTCCCATGCACTTCAAGCATCTTGCATACGTGTGAGGGCTTGACTAGAACAAGACTTGCTTTAGAAGTTGGGTTTAAACTAATTGAGACTTAAAGCGAATATAATTGAATCCTTTATGGGGTGTTGTGGTGGAAGGTTAAATCAGGATGAGTTTTGCAGAGCGAGTGGATCATGAGTTGACAGCTTCTTATCTTCACTGGGACACATCACAGACTTGCAGATGGTTGGTCATTGGTAGGGTACCAAGATCAACGAATTTGCATGTCCTGGAGTTGTCTTCTGCTATGGCGAGAGGAGCTCTTTGAATGCAGTAAATCGGGTGATTTCTTTGAGATCAGTTTTCTTGTGAAATCGAGAAGTGTTGAGATTAAGTGTATTTACTCTTTTGGTTTTAAGTTTGTTCTTGTTAAGATGGATGATAATAACTATTAATTAAGAAGTTGAGAGACTCGCGAATCGCCGGATCTTGGTTGGTTGCAAAGATTGTATTCGTTTATGGGTTTTATTTCTGTTGGAGATGCGGCTACGATCTTTCCCAACGGGTTGCTGATTGGCACTAAAACCTAAACACATTACCACTCGTGAACCTTTGATTCTTTGGGCATTGATCTTTGAATTGTATGCCTTCAGTATGCTCACAGCTCAACAATAGTGGAACAACTAAAAGTGGATGGCGATGGATCTAAGATTGGCATCTTTGCTTACAAGCTTTGCAGTATATTGGCGAGGTTGGATCTGGAAGTTTCTGCCTGGGTGGACCTCCAGAGCTTAATGCTGACAAATGGGTGTGAATGTTGAGAGGGCATCGAGCTTTTTTTGTCGGGCCTCTCTTTGGGTGACTTGCTCGCTTTAGGGAGGGAGCATGGCATCTCAGTTTTATCATCTGAAAGTGACATTTGAAATGAAATGAGAAAGATAGGAAGAAGACATTGACTAAACATGAAAACTAACTCAGTGAAAATGGTTGAGGTTACAAAGTTTGAGGGGCTTATATAGTCAACCAGAAGTGTGAAGTACAAAATACCTAAAATATGAAATTACATAAGAGGTCGAAATGGTAATACATCAAAAGCGTGGTCTTTTGGCATCGAGAATATCAAAAACACGAAATTTGTGAGATTTAAAAGCTATACGGGAAATTTAAAGTAGCATAGCAATTTGGCTATCGCTGTGAATTCATCTCCTAACAAAATTCTCTGGGAGATAGCGAAAATGGGAAATTTAAGCTATCAACGATGAATTTCGCTAGCTAGCAAAATTTTGCTAGCCCTAGCGAGAATTTATGCTTTGGCGAAATTTAATTTAACTTCAGTTGCGAAATTTTTGCGCTATGATTGAAAATTTTCGCAATCAATGAAAATTTTCGCAATCATAGCTAAAATCCTGATTCTCACACTTTGTTTTTTGCTTACTACATCCTCGCACTTCTTATTCATCGCTGTCTTCTGCATTTAAGTTGAAAACAACATGAATCCTCAGCATTCGGCACATATCTTGACCTCAAACTTGAACTAATTGGCTGAGGCACACAAAAACCTGTGAAATTACCAAAAACAAACTCGAAATGGAATTAGTGAAACTAAGTGGACTGCACACATGCAGTTAGCTTAATTGATGATTAGTGTAAAAAGCACTCAAAACCTATTTTAAATAGGGTTCAAAATAAGAACTTTTTGGGCACTAATCGGGCTCCTAGAGCTTTCACCGAGGTTCTGCGAAATCACTTTGTTCCTTATAGGGAAGGCGCCGGTGGGGTTGAAGTCTATTGGGCTTTCTATCTTCTTGTTCCTACATATGCAGGAAACATAAAAAGAAAGTATTCCACTTCTTGATAATGGCTGCAGATTTTCTTTGTGCTCACGCACGGAAGGGTGTCTTCTTCTATTGCATTTCATTTTCATCCCTTGAATGTTTCTACTATGACCCCCCTTTTTCTTTTCATTCCTTGGCCCTTCAGCGACTCATTGAGGTGAGTGGGTGAAACGCTTGGAAAAATACTTTAGCCTTCTCTTGTTCTCAAGTTCCCTTAACACCTAGCCACAATACATAACGCCTTTATTGTGATGGTTGTGAGATTGTTTATTACCTTCTTGGTACCTCATTGCGTTTTCAATATTGTTCCGGCATCAATCTTTTACCCCTTAGGCGCCACTTGGAAGGTTGTTGTTTCTCTTCTTGTGCGGGACATGCTTAGTGGGGACCATAGCAGGAGGCAGAAAGTAAAACAACACTTTTGCCTGTACATTCCAAATCTCCTCGGCTGGGGTCTTTTGCTGCTCCTTTTCCTTTCTTCAACACCTTTGCAGTGCATCGATTTTCCTACTTAATCTTCTCACGGTTAGGGTTTGTTCATCGACTTCTTGAATTTTGATCCTGTACGCCACTTCCATTACATACATTTCATTAATAGTCTTGAAACTCCGTAAGGCACCCAAACTCCTCGGCATGCAGTTCTCTTCCTCCCAACCCAGTTAAGGTTGGTGAAGCCTCTTTCTCCTACAAATCCCTTTCCAGCATAGTGCTTTTTCCATACGGAGAAAGCTTCTTCTAAGACGAACTCGTCTTCCTCTCCTTCTTGCTGCTTTTCTTTTCCCTTCTTCCTCACATTTGCTTTATGGCCTGGTTGAACTTCCCAGTTGTTGGGACGGCCTGTTCTCCCTTTCGGGTTCGATGAACTTCCCGCCGGTCTAGAAATGCTCCCTCCTCCATGATTGGCGGATTGGGATGAGGTTGAAGGTTAGGCCATTAGAAATCGGAAGGTTTTAGGAAGAAGTTCGGTTTAGGTTGCAGAATTGAGAACCAGGAGAGATCACGAAGATGAAGAAGGTTGTATTTGCTTCCAAGGAAGGAGATGGTAGTGGAGGGAGTTTCTCAACGGGTTGCAATTCAATTGTATTGTGGGCTCTTGTTACTTCATTTATTTGTGCTTGTCATGACTTAAATTTTAAGTGCGATTATGTCTTTGTCATTAATTTAAGGTAAAATTAAAAGCGCCGGTGGCATACTTTTCTCTCTTATGCCGCGAATTATTCTTGTTTGTCGCGACATAGTGTGGAGGACAAGTTATCATCGGCTGAGCATCGGTATTTTAGGACATAGTTGGTTGTCAGCGACCCTCGCCGCTCTTTTGAAGGGATTGTTCTTGTCGCGACAAATGTTACGTCGCGACCTCAATTCCCATTAGCGACATAAAATGCAGTCGCGACACATTGCCCTTGTTCTTCCTTGATTACCTAACTAAGTTCTGACCTCAACCACACATCGCGACATAAAATCACAGTCGCGACTTAATTACGCACATTCCCTAAATTTGATGATCGGGCGGCTTTTCACTCCTTATTAATTTGCATTCTTAGCATCAGTTTTAATCATTCCCGCGCTAGCAATTCAAAATGTATTCTATTCAATTTCCACGGAAGAATTTATGTAGGGAGAAAAGTACTCCCCTTTTTCAGGATTGGCACATCCTGTGAAATTAACGATTAGTCTTTGAGTTTGTTCCTTCTACTTTGAGCCATTTGATTCTTCATGCATATTGTAACAATTCAAAAGGATTAAATTAATTTAGTACTAACCTAGCAATTCCAACAAATCATGACTAGAACTTCAAAATTTTTCAAAAGCAGCGTAATAATAATAAAAATTCTAAGTCTATATAAAGAAACTAAAAAATCTGTAATAGGTTGCCTCCCATGAAGTACGCTCATTTTGGTCTTTAAGTGGACTAGCTGTTTTTAAGCTTTCTCTCAGATTCACCGGTGGAGTTCTTCTGTTCTTTCTCACTGGCGAGATAGTGTTTGATCTTTGCCGACTTTGAATTCTTCCCCAGCATCAAAGATATAATTACTTGACACCAACGTATATAGTCCCTCATTTTTTGATTTCGGCTTTCCACACGAAATAATTTTTAATATGAAGTTAAACAGTAAGACTTGATCCCCTGCTCTGAACTCTTTCCTCAGAATCCTTTAATCATGCCATTTCTTTGTCTTGTCCTTGTATATTCTAGCATTGTCATAGGCTTCGTTTATCAGTTATTCCAGTTCATTCAGTTGGAGAAGTCTCTCTTCCTTTGCAATTTTGAAATTGAAGTTCAGCTGTTTGATGGCCCACATGGCTTTGTATTCCAGTTCGAGGGAGGTGACATGGTTCCAGACAAAGTCGTATGGGGACATTCAATGGGAGTTTAAACGATCCTGTATGCCCTTAATGCATCATCAAGCAGACCAATCTTTCTGCTATAACTCGCAGTCTTTTCGAGGAATTTTCTTTATTTCTCTTGTTGGAAATTTCAGCTTGCCAGTTGTTTGAGGATGATGGCGAGCTACGTAATGTGTTTGATCACGTGTCTAATTTCGTGAGTTTGTCAAACACCTTATTTGCAAAATGAAAACTTCCCGTCGTAATTATAGTTCACGGGTGTCCCAATCACGCACAGAATATTTCTTTGTAAAAACCCCACAACTGTATTGGCATCATTCTTAGGACAAGCTGCTGCTTCTACCCATTTTGATACATAATCCACAACTAGGAGTATGTATATATTTCCAAATGAAACTGGAAAAGGCCCCATAAAATCCATTCCCCATACATCAAACAATTGCACCACCGGGATACCTTGCAGGGGCATCTCATGCCTTTTGCTGATATTTCCCATTCTTTGGCATTGATCACACAGCTTTACCCATTCAAAACAGTCCTTAAAAATTGTAGGCCAGTAAAATCCTGACTGGAGAATTTTGTGGGTTGTTTTATCTCCTGCAAAGTGTCCTCCATAAGGTGATGCATGACATTCTTGTAAAATCTTGCTTTGCTCACTTTATGGTACACATCTCCTTATAATCAGATCAGCTCCTCTTTTAAACAAATATGGATCATCCCAGATATAGTACCTGTTGTTTGTCCTTAACTTTTTTCTCTGCTGGTAGCTACAGATTACAGTGGCATAATTCCATAAGCTAAATTCACAATATCTGACATACGGGGTGATTGGAGTGGCCACAGTGAAATAGCGCTCTCATCTGGAAAATTTTCTGCTATTTCTCTTCCTTTTTCTTGTACAGTGGGTTCCCTCTCTACTCTTGACAAGTGATCAGCTATCACATTGTCACTGCCCTTCTTGTCTTTAATTTCTAAATCAAATTCCTGCAACAATAATACCCACCTGATCAATCTTGGCTTTGCTTCCTTCTTTGCCATTAAATATTTAATTGTTGCATGATCAGTGTGTATAACAACATGGGACCCCAAAATATATGGCCTGAATTTTTCACATGCAAACACTATTGTCGACATATCCCTTTAGTAGTAGAGTAATTTTCTTGTGCCATTAAAGGTTTGCTAGCATAGTAGATGGCCTTGAACACTTTTTCATATTTACATCCCGTCTGACTCCCATTGCAAAATCAGCATCACACATGATCTCAAATTCTGTTCCAATCTGGTTTTGCCATGATGGGAGCTTCCACTATTCTGGATTTGATTTCTTCAAATGCTTTCTGGCAGGATTCATCAAAATAAAACTTACTATCTTTCTCAGTGATACGCATAGTGGTCTAGCAATTTTGAGAAATCTCGATAAATCTTCTATAAAATCGGCATGTCCCTAAGAAACCGATTCCCTTGAGGCGTGATGGGTGGCATTAGGTCTCTCTTATAATTGAAACCTTTGCTTGGTCTACTTCAAGCCTAGCTGAAACCATGTGCCCAGAGACAATCCCTTTTATCAAACATAAAGTGGCATTTTTCCCCGGTCGAGCTAGATTTTGTCTTTGCACCTTTGAAGTATTGTCTTCGGGGTGTGCGGGCATTGTTCCAAAAGCTAGTTCCATACCTTGTAAAATCATCCATGAAGATCTCCATAACTATTACGCTGGGTCGAGAAAATATAGACATCATGAATCTTTGGAAGGTACCCGAGCATTGCAGGTCGAATGGCATTCTTTAAAGAAACAAGCGTACCAAATGGGCTTCTAAGTGGTTTCACTGAATCTTCGGTGCAATAGCTATTTGGTTATATCCAGAGTATCCATCAGAAAAGCAAAATGAGGGTGTCTGCCCGACTATCCAAACGTTTGATCTTCGATGAAAGGTAGGGAAAATGATCGCTACGGTTGTAGTATTCAATTTTAAGTAGTCGATACGACCCTCCATCATGCGATTCTTGTAGGAATAAGTTCATTATTTTCATTTACGATTACGGAGTGAATCCACCTTTCTTGGGAACCATATACTTTAGCAGGCTTACCCAGGCTATGCGATATAGCATATATAAACACGCATTTAACCATTTGAACTTCTTTTAAACTGACTTCTTTCATGGCCGGGTTCGACCTCCTTTGATGCTTAGCAGTTTTGCACATTATCTTCCCGACAATATTTTGTGCATACGAATGAAGGGGTGATACCCTTGGGATGTGATTGACCGATGATCGCTTCCTTGTATTTTCTCGAGAATTACCGGCTGACTACGTTTCCTAGTGACACGGTCCGATGCGGTTGATATGATAAATGTTTTTCTTTTACGGCTCTAAAAACTTTCCCATATTTCAAATGGCCAGGCAACTCCTTCAATGTTAACCCATGCCATTAGTTTCTGCCGTGAGTTTTCTTGTAATGCAGTGCGCTCACTTCATCTTGAAATTTGTTTTTCATTTATACTCGAGAATTGTTTCATTATTAAACAAATTTGAAGCGGAACTTCACCGAAATCGAAACTCTCGAGTGCGAAGATTCATCTCAGTTTCATTGATAGAGTTTTGAATGATACAATGCGAGAATTCAAATCATCGTGAAGGTGTTAGCCACTTCTGACCAATACAATTGTCTTCCTCTACATTAGAGGATGTTCCGGACTCACATTAATATTAAAATGCCTTTGCTTCATTCCCAACTCGGTGTTAGTTCTACCTTTTTATGTCGATCAAGGCGGATCTATTGCTAAGAAAGGTCTTCCCACATTGACGAGAGGAACTTGAGGATCTTGCTCCGATACGCATGATAACGAGAGCTCCTCTTTGGGAAAATGAATTTCCCTGACCTTGGCCAGTACATCTTCGAGAATGCCCTGCAGGTTGTGCCATTGATCTATCGACCATTTATGTATAATTGTTGGGGTTAGTTCCCACAGGAAACCCCAAGTCTCACACTGGTATTAGAGGCATCAAATTTTGCCACTTTGCTCCAAAGTCACATAAGCTTTCCTTAAACTCACATTTTACTTTATCGAGCAGGAATAGTGAAACTACGAGTCTTTCATCTTTGTAGGGAGCTTACATTGGATAATGTGCATGAAGCATTCAAGTTAAGCGAAACCCCCACCTCCCTCATTATCTTTCTTTTCTTGCTCGACACCTCCTTTAGAATTTTGCGTAAGAGAGCGTTTGGTAAATCACTCTGCGAATGGGATATTTAGTTTCTATTTTCTTGAAAGATCGAGAATTTAGAAAGCTGTTCTTACTCTTTTTGACCACGGGGTCTACGTGGGAATGGCACTCACGGGAGCATAAGCTGGTACTCCTTTCTTTTAAGTCATTTCTTCCTTCGTCTGTGTCCAATTTTGTTCTTCTTCTTTCTTTTAAATTCTCTGCATCTTTCTACCTTACTCTCAGTCTCTTAGTTTCTATCTGTCTTTAGTTCTTTGCTCAAATCCTTCCCACTTCTCGATTGAATTGCGTACAATCTTTAGGGTTCTTAAGGTGTCACTAGGAATGTTCCCTTGTTACGATTTGGCATATTCGGGACGATTGCCTACTTGTGTCTCACAGATTTTTAGGTGAAGCACTAGCATTCTTACGAAACATCTGAGTATCGAACAGTTTCCGTCGGATAGTTTCTTTTCATGGAATTGTAATAGCCTCTTGTTATCCCCGTAGGCTGCGACATTTGTTCCTCGAATGGTTGGGTTCTCGACCACGGTATTCGTTTTACGCCTCCTCTCAACTGTGGCGCTTCGCTGGCTGGGACCTTGGTTGTTTCGATATCGCCTTGTTGAGGATCTTGTCCCACGCCTTGGGCCATGTAATGCCCCTCACCCGTATGAGAAATTCTCATGGTTCCTCGATCTTTGGATTATGTAGTGTATGGGCGGAGTTAGGACTGGCTTGAAATGATAACTAACGCAAGTTCACGTACTTAACCTCCTCGACACCATAATGTCGCTCTTACATTTGGCACATCGGTACTTCTTCTCATCAATTCTCTTTCTCTTGCTCCTATTTCATGGCTTGATGTGCATCTTCCTCTCTTGTTTGTCATCCTAGCCATTATAGCATCGACTTAGCCTCATGCGTGTCATCTTGCTCGACTCACATGACCCACTTTTCCTACGCTACTACCTCTTGAAAACTCGGATGGAGCTTTCATATTGCATTTTGCGGGGAATCCTATCGGATCTCTTGCCTCTTGACACTTTTCGCCCAGATGCTCCACAGCATGAAGCATCGATAATACCCTTGGATGTATCATTCAGAGCGTGATACACTATATCCATTTGGGTCTTCAAGTCTATTCCATGCATTGTGCACCTCTTCAGCAATCTTTTGAATCTTTCCCAAGCGACATACGAGGGCTCTGTTTGTAATTTGGAATACAATTATCTCTCTTCGTCTCACGAAGTGAGATGGGAAAGAATCCTTTAAGTAAGCTTCTACCCGACTCTTCCCAGTATCAAACGAGAACCATATGGTAATGATTCATACCATGTGGTGCTGTATCTCTCGAAAATGGGAAGAGATGTAGTTTTATCACCTCTGGTCTCACTGCGTTCCAGCTTCACTTGTATTCGCCATCTGAGAAATCTTAGGGGTGCTCATTTTAGGTCTTAGGTGGGATGACCGATGGCGATATTCTTGAACCATTGTAATTAAGGTGGCTTTAGTTCAAAATTGTTTGCATCCACATGGTACGTCCCGATTGCGAGAATCTCTTCTTGAATAATAGGTCTCGAGAAAATCCTCCATTGTGTATGTCATTAATGGGGGTCTTAATTTGTTAATCTGTTCCACTGTTTGGTCATGTCTCTTACTTGTAGCTGCGTTTTTGCTCTTTTGTCTTTCTTAAGCTCTGACGTTCTCTCCATTAGGTGTCTGTTGGAATCGGGTCGGATCCTGTTTCCTATGCATTAAAGGTTTTCACGAAATAAAAGCATACTCATACTAATAGGATTAGTCAAACCTAACAAATATTTTTTTAACATGAAACATTTAAAAATTAGTGACTAATGTAATCCTTTGCTTGAAAAGCTATTTTTGTTCTTTTCTTAAAAATGTCCAAATTAGTATTTCCTTCTTTCGTCGAATATTGATCTAATTAATTCTTTCGATCCGACGCGGCGCCCGAAAACTTGTTAGCTCTATCTGCCTCATGTAAGTGTGAGTGATGGATGAAACATCGGCTCTGAAATTTATAGCGTTAATACGGGAATTTATTATCTAATCCCGACAATAATGCCATGAAACTTGTTTGTTATATTTTTGCAATTATCTTGATTTAAGCTATTTCCTTAAGAGTAGATAAATTTCTTTACGGTTTTGATCCATGATTACGCAAGTGTATAGGTGAACAAGGTTACTTGAAGTGGATTTAAGTCCGGTCTCGGTCCGCGGAGATCTCGAGAATTCCTCGATCTACTACCCTGACTACTCAAGTTCTATACTATTTGGACTATGATTTGCAATTGATATATCCCTAGAAACCTTTAAAATAATGAAAGAATAAAGATATGTAAACTAAGAACAAAATGAAATAATGCTTACACTAAAATAAAAAAATTAAAGAAATAGACTGATCAGTTAGTTTTTAAAGGGAGCATTGAAATACATTTGTTGTGAAACATCAACTCCTGAGACAACTCTTGTAACTGCTTCATGAACCTCAGTTTAGAATCGAGTCCAGGAGAGAAGGTAATGCCATGTGGATCTCTCCTTAATGACACATTTCATCATCTAATCTTCCCTGTTTCTTTCGAATCACGAGAGGATTAGATAACTACGCAATACGAGTTGCCTTGTTACAGCGAATATTTTCTTTTCAATGCTTCATACGAACATAGTTATATATAGCTCCCCAAGACATAAATTTAAGCATGGGTTTTACCTATCTTGGTTTCTCATCCTCTTCAAATTGGAGCAGTTCATTTCTTTCCTTGATTGGTCCCTTCTTAACACGAGATTGAACTTCTTGTTAGAATCGAGGCGAGCTCTACGCTCATTTTAATCGATAAGTCATTCAACTCATTCTCGGTTTCAAGTGAGAAGAAGATTTATCGATTAGAATTCACAAAACCATTAGATCCCCAATATTAAGGTTGCGCATACCCTTGAGGTTGTTTGTTACTCTCGGTGCCTTCTACAATGTCACTCAGGGGCCTCTGGATATCGAGCATGAAACAATTCTATTTACGGTATGGGACACTAATATTTGGATCGAATACAACAATAAACAAAACCGACAGAGTAGATTCGGGCCAGAGTTCAGCAGGACTACGTAAATTTGCATAAAGATAAATTCTGCTGCTTGAGGCCCAGGCTTTTGTGAAGAGAGTGGGTTTCTAAATTACTTCATTACACTAATGGTAGCTCTACGATCAAAGAACTACGCCAAATCCCGAAGCAAAGTTAGTTCCCAAAATTGTTTGAATTCCAAAGGAACAGAGGCGGTAATTTGAAGAAAGGCAACATTCCATTCAGCTTCAACTTCAGCAGCTAACATCGAGATCCATAAATTCAAATGAAATAACAAATCTGCTTTAATCTAATCTAAAATAACGGCAAAACAAAGAAAGAAATGAAATTAAAATACCGCAGAGCCTTTGAAACTTGGGGACTTCGTTACGAGCGGTAAGAAATTTGCTTTCATACGTAGCTGGAAGGCGGCATTTGCTAAGGGTTATGATTTCGGGCTATAACCGGAGTGAACTTCCTTGTGGGTTTCAAAATGGCAGCCCGTTGTTTGTTCATCAGCCGCGGAGCTGTTTGTCGCGTGCGACCATAATGCTGATGTCGACCTCTCTTTCCGTTCGCGACTTCAACGCGATGCCTTATGGTACGATATCGCGACTGATCATGCGTCAGCGACTTCACCTTTGCGTGTGATCTCTTTTAAGGTGGGCTTGATCATACGTCGACTTGTTTTACGTCGTAAACTTTTATAAATTGGCTTGCCTTTGGCACCCTTTGGATCGTAGCGCTCACGGAAGCAAATGATGTCGACCTCTATTCTTGCTGCGAAGTCAGCGACCGAAGGATGTCGCTGACCTTAACTTCCTTTATGTGATAATCGCGACCGCGAAGGGCGTCGCGACCATGATACCATGTAGCGATGTCGCGACCAGCGAAGGGCGTTATGGCGTCTTGATTCGGTGTTGATGTCGCTATCTTTTTTCCAAGCGTCGCGACCTCTTATGTTGTTGGAGTCTCTTTGAAAATCTTTTTGTCGCGACTTCTATTTGGTGTCACGACCTCCGTGTCTACTTCTTTAAGCTTTCAATTGCATTGGCGACCTCGAAGTGTTATTGGCGAACATCATCTCCCACTTCTTCACATTAATTCTTGGTGCGTGCAATTTGGGTTTACGTTGTGACCTTGGTGTTATTCTTCATTCTTGTCAAGGTGAGCATCAGTCATTTCTTTCAAAATTAGTTCGCGACTTAACTACTTGAGAAAATTTGTTCTTGTGGCTTTGAGAAGACAGCTCCTTGTCGCGACCTCATGGTGGTATCACGACATCATTTATCTCCTTTGGTGTCGCGACATGTAATGATGTCGAGACATGAACTCTGTTTATTTGCTTCTTTTAATCTTGACCAAGTCATGTTCTTTGTCTGACTTCTTTCTTGAGTCGGCTTTACTTGTTTCATTCTTGATTTCTTCTTCAAAGCGAATTGTTGATGTCGTGACTTGAAATTGTGAAACTCGCTACATCGCGACTTAAATTCCGAGTTTTGACTTCAATTACGGCTGGTGATTTCTTATGATTTTGCTAAAATTTGGGGTTTTCTGCTTTGTATTTTCTGCAGAATTGGAATTTGGAGTCAATTATCAGTTTGCGGACAATTCATCATTATTCTCATTATAAACTCGGAAAAATGGATTAAAAATCTAATGAGTTTTTTGACTCATAGAGTTAGTCTGCATCCTTGGAGGATTAAGCGTTACTCTGCTTTGTGTTAGAAGTCGATACCATGTTAACTAGAAATCGATTATATTTGTACTTAAAGGCCTTAGGGGTGGTCAAGCTATGGAGCATGAGTGTCGATCCTTGTCAAGAGGTCATATTTCCCGATTCGATACAAGCGAAGAAGTAGCGTCCCTTCCTGGCACATTGGAAGAGGGAGATCGGAAATCCACCGGAGGCGCTACGACGCCTAGAAGAGTAAAGGGAAGCCCTCGGAGGTGGTCTCGCCGGGCTGAAGATAAGGAGACGGAAGACTATGTTGCAGAGACAACAGGAGCCGCGTCCTAGAGAAAACTAAGCCAGACCCGACCAGGAATGCAGTTGCATTGGGCGCGAGTTGAGAAGGACAAACATTGAAGTGCTGCTGAGCCCCTTGCGGGGGAGGCGAAGACCATTATCGAGCCACTTCAAGAAGCACACCATCTTGAGCACGAAACCACTGGGTCAAAGCGTCGGGGGACCACGCAGACGCCAAAGGGAGTGTGGCGATACGGCGAGGTGGCGTGAAGGGTGCCCCGACACTTTGGGTTCCCACGGTTGGGCATTACGAGCCGGATCTTAGGTATTAGGCCCCCGGGGTATTTAATCAAGTTTGTTTTTTTTTCTCTTACCCTTGTCGAGGGAGGGGCGCCTGGGGCATCTCGAGTTCAGCACTGGCAGGGGCGGTCGGAACCACTTTGCGCCAGGTTCGTCCAGAACTAACAAGAGGGCGAAGAGTGGCGGCGATGCCTTGAGAAGAAGAGCACGACGGACCCATGATAGAAAATAAAATTGGCTTGACCAACCTAAGCGCCTAAAGTCGCCATCACTCGAAAGAGACCCGAGAGACAAAGACCGCGCGGACCTAGAGATACAACGAGAAAAAGCTATTCGAGAAAAGGCGCGAGGAGAAAGAGGTGCATAAAGGCTCGAACCAGGAAGACTAAGAGGGAAGGAAGTCGAGAACTCGCTAAAGCCCAGGTCACACGGAGATCCCGGGAAGCACAAGGCCCCGAGGATCTACGAAAGAAATAAAGAGGCTGAAAGAGTGGGAGAAATGAGCAAATCGAAGAGTCATCATTATCCTGAGACGAATGCAACAATGACCCGAGCCTAACTAATAATCAGCTAGAAGCGGGACACACGGAAAATGCACCGTCTGCGAGCGCCCTTGCCCACGTGCACGTTACACATATGGGGGCGGGGACTAGCGATAGGGTTTAAAAATAGGGGCTCACTGGGGGCCCACTTTTTCGTCGGGCCCGAGAAGAGGCCGATGATAGAGCTTATCACGGGCCCCACTATTCGCTTCCGGGGAAAGACATGCCATTGAGCATTCGGGCCTTTTCACGCCGGCGTTAAGAGCCTTTTTGGTACCAGCCTGGAGATGAAGGTCCAGTGGCAGCCCAGGCCGGTGCCAGATGCCCAAAGATGAAATAGAATAATCCCAAATAATATATTATCCTGAAGTCGACAAATCTCACATGCGATAAGGGAAGAAAGATAGCCGCTTTGACTCATCGTCAAGCCCAGGATCCCACAATAAGGAAGGAGAGATTATCCCAATGGCGCTCTTTCTATATCCTTTACAAATCGAATGCAGATAATGTGAGGAAATATCAGGAATAAATCCAATCACCATCCCGACTGGTAGAACATCTACTATAATCTGAGGCCACCCCATCGGTGAAGATGCGCATACTCATACTGTGAGGCATACGCCACATATTAGCCCTCTGGCCGGTCTCTCTTTTCTCTGAAAGGCCGACTTGGGAGCGGGCGGCACGAGGGCGCGGCCTCGCCAACCCTTCTTTTTCTCGTTTTTTGCGGAGGGTACACATCAGGCACGCGGACCCGACCCTCGAAGCGGTTGGTCCCTAGGCCCGCGACCCACACGCTCCGGCCCGGTTCCGATTTGAAAAGGCATCATATATATATATATATATACCGACCTATAGCCTAGCGGGGCAAGTCTTGTTGATCGTTATCACTTTTACCGCAAGGGAAATCATAGGTTAAATTCAATAAGGAGCTAAAATGTAAAATGATAATGAGATTGAAAAGTGCACGATTTGTGATTTGAATGATTTGAGAGTGCATATGAAAATGCATAGCTTGAGATGACCAATGAATTGTAATTGATTTATTGAAAATATATATATATATATATATATATATATATATATATATATATACGTGATGTATAGCATTGGTCATTACGACGAATTGTACCATAGCATTGTTTTATAAATATTGCGTGTTTCGATTTAAAATGAAATGAAGAAAATTTCCATAGAACCACTAAGCATGAAAATGCTTGGCGTATTATTTTACCGTAATGCGGTATCGGTGATTAACGGTGGGAGTTTGAATCGGAGCGTAGAGTCATTAAGAAGGCTATGAGAAGTAAAGTATATACTCAGGTGTATGCATCCATCTGATTTTGAACAATTAATGTTTTGTGATCAAAAGAGTTAAACTACGAAACAATTTTTATATTATTTTTGAATGGGCATGGAATGCCTTCATTGTAAATATATTTTGGTTAAATGTAAATTTTATGGGTCTACCGAAATGATTGAAAACGCTTCCACAATTTTGGAAAAAAAAAATGCTTTTAAATGTCTAAATGAAATATGTTTGATAAATGAATTTGGTGGCGCCTCAGTCGGTTCCGAGCCACGATCGGGTGGGTGAAAGGGTGCTTACATTGAGTGGTATCGGGAGCCTGAGTTTTGGCGGTTCTACAAAAATGATTTCGAGGAATTTGTAAATGATTTTGAAATTGTTTATGACATACATTGCATTTGCATATAAAGGATGACATGACTCTGATGCGGATCTTGTCAGTCTTAATAGGTAAGCATGGAAAGTTTAGGCCCCAATAGTGTTGTTGTGAATAGAGTCTATAGAGATTGTCTCATTAGAATACGAGTATGAGTTTAAGGAGAGATTTGATCGAGTTAGAGAGTTTGATGTGATATTAGGGATGGATTGTTTATCCCGACACCAAGTGGTAGTTGATTATGGGGCTGAGGAGTGACCTTAAGGACACCAAGTGTCGAGGAAGTGACTTTTATCAGCGAGAGCTCGAACCACCTTTCTAATGTGATATCCGCCACTACTGCTAGAACGATGGTTCAAAAAAGGTGTGAAGCCTACTTGTCGTATGTGATAGATACGAAAAAGGTGGAGCCTAGTTTATTAGACATCCACAAGTTGGCTGACTATGGGATGTGTTTCGGAGGTGCCATAATTTCCTCCCACGAGAGAGAGATTGAGTTCACAATCGGCGTTGTTCGAGTGCAGTCTCTAGCATTGCACCGCTATCCATTGCTCCAGTGGAGTTAAAAGAATTGAAGCTTCAGTTGCAAGAATTGTTAGAGAAAGGATTTATTTGTTCGAGTGTATCACCATGGGGAGCTCTAGTGCTCTTTGTCAAGAAGAAAAATGGTATGCTTCGGTTGTGTGTTGATTATAGGCAATTGAACAAGATGACAATGAAGAACAAGTATCCGTTACCTAGGATTGATGACTTGTTCGACCAATTGAAAGGTGCAAGTGTCTTTTCGAAGATTGACTTGCGATCTAGGTATTATCAATTGAGGACTAAGGATATGAATGTGCATAAGATGGCGTTCGAGCGCGAGTATGGACGTGCCAGTTCCTTGTAATGCCATTTGGGTTGATAAATGCTCCAGCGAATTTTATGGACTTAATGAATGCGTGTTTAGGCCGTATGTGGATAAGTTTGTTGTAGTGTTCATAGATTACATTCTTGTGTATTCAAAGATTGGAAAATGGCACACACCTTCGGGTAGTGTTAGAGACTTTGAGAAAAGAACTGTTGTATGCGAAACTGAGCAAGTGTGAGTTTTGGTTAAATGAAGTGTCCTTTCTTGGACCAGTTATGTATCGAAGAAGGAATTCGAGTGGATCCATGGAAGATAGAGGTGATCATTGAATGGAAACCCTTGAAATGTCCACGAGAAGTGCTAGTTCCCTTGAGATTGGCGGGTTACTACGAGAGGTTCGTTAAGGGGTTTTCGGTGGCTTGCTGCCCCAGATGACCACGGTACTCTGAAAAGTAGCAAAGTTTTTAGTGGAGTGAAAAGTGCCAAGTGAGTTTTGATAAGTTGAGCGTTCTTGGCCAGGGGCATCGGTTCTTACTGTCGACCTCACGGTAAAGAATATGTAGTGCCATGGCGATCGTGTTAAAAAACGGACTCGGATGTGTCCTTATGCAAGAGGGTAAGGTGGTAGCTTATGCTTGAGACAGGTTGAAGTTGCATGAAAGAACTACCCACCCATGATTTGGAATTAAATTCGCGATTGTTTTGCATTGAAATATGGAGACATTGCAACTACGAGAAAAATGTTTCATATACACCGATCATAAGAGTCTTAAGTATTTGCCCTCACAACAAGAGCTTAACTTGAGACAACATAGATGGATGGAATTGATAAAAGACTATGATTGTGTGATTTACTATCACCCGGGAAAGGCCAATGTAGTTGTGAAACCCCGAGAAAATCCTAATTTTCTGAAAAATGGTAAAATGGTAATTTCAGTCAAAATCTGGAATTTTTCTAGGTCTCAGATGACAAAACGGACTTCAGATTTAAGGATCGTCTCCTTGAAATCTAGCTACCACATCGAATTTCGTTGATTAGGGAGCCGGTCGGAATTTCACGTTTCGAGACAAAGTAGTGCGGGACGCCTTGACACGCATTTGAGTGTTTCCGAGAGGTGCCACGTGTCGTAATCAGAAGTTAGTCAAACATGAGGCTCAAGTGTGGGCCATGGGTGGACACATGGCTGATGCCCTGAGAGGAAAATCCCAAAGTAGAGGGATAAGTGGATAAGGAATCCAAGCCAACCAATGATGGCTTGACATGTGGAAAGTGAGAGGACAAAAGAGGAATAAATGAAAAGAGAAAAGAACATCTTCTCTCTTTTTGGGGGCTGGATCCGGTAGTGGAGAGGAAGAACAGATTTTAGAGAGAGAGAGTCCAACTTCTCTCTAGATTTTCCAGTGACGGATGGCGGATGAGGGCGAGGCTGAAGAAGACAACGAAAGTTGCTGTTTGCGAGGGCTACTCATGGGCACCGGTTTGTGGGTTCGACAAATACGGAAGGTAGGGGGTCTTCTCCTACTTTTGATGTACTGCGCAAAATGACATTAAAATTGTGTTTGGGAGCTATGAGGCCGGAATGGCTGAGCATTTCGATCTAAGAGGGACTACATGTTAGAAGTAGGGGCGCCCTTGGGCCAGTCCACGGTGCAGATGCGAGGTTGTATTTTGTCGAGAAATTTATTTTGGATAAAGCTGTCCATGTGTTGCTTATGATGAAGCGTGAGAAATATAGACTAGGTTGGGAGGTGTGAAATTTGAAGTAGCTAGACACCTCGGTTCAAAGAAAAGGGGCGAGAATGTGTGATGGGGGGCTGCCCGTGGGCGGCAATTATCAGGCTGGCCAAAAGATCCGATTTGCCCCATCGGACCAAAAATATCCATGTAAATTTGCTCGAGTGGATGGCATGGATTATTGGCGAAATGGTATGTTGATGCATGCTAAATTGATGTGTTAACATAAGTGGTTGAATTCTATGAAATATAATTGTGTATGAACCATAGGAATTGATTATATGAATTGGCATCATTGCATTCATGTGCACAGTGCAAGCGTGCGTCGAATTGTCGGGCGTGGGTGCACGGTATGGTTATTCACCACTCTTGGTGAATGTGGGTTGAGTTTGTCTTTGGGACTAAGTCCAATAAGGACTCATAGTTCAAATTATAAAATGAGATATAATTAATGTGTGTTGGGCGTCCTTGGAACGGGTGTAGGAAACCCGTGGTAATATCCGAAAGGTCCTGCATAGGTGTAAAAGACCCAAATGAGTGTAAAGGACCCGAATGGGTGTAAAAGACCTGAATGGGTGTAAATGACCCGCGATACTGTCGAAAGGTTTTCAACGGTGTGAGGGCCGGCCCGATATTTCCAGAAGTTACCGTATGGGTGTTTAGAGACCGTAGCACATCCCTAGAAAGTTCTATTGCCTAAAAGAAAACACACGATCATGTTCATCACTTAGACCTAGAATTGAGTGATAGGAGTCGGGGTTGACTCGGGATGGGTTACCCATTGGAAAATTGCATTGGGTGTTGGTGGGTCGACAAGGGCTCAATAGTTGGGTGTCATTGGCATTGCCAGTGATGATTTTCACACTTGGAATAGGCATGTGTGAGGGAGTTGGCGGGTGACTCAGGGTATGGGCATGGAAACATTTCATGCATGATGTAAATCATTCCATGTATGCATTGTAAATTGTATGGAATGTGGATGTTGTGATGTGCCATTGCATGTGCATTTTAGGTAGGGAGTAGCACAATGGGAGAATTATTGCGGCGTTCTTCCATGCGTCGTGGGGATACCCCCCTTTTAGGTGATGACCCGACGGCGCTCCTTAGTTTAGGGATTATGAAGCGGGCCGGACTATGGCCTTGATTTACGTTTTATGTATATATTAGAATGAACTAGTTTTAATATATGTTTTGTATTAAGAGTGTAATTAACTCTTGAACTATTGTAATATAGTTGTAATATGTATGGGCACAACGTGGTCATTTTTACTCATGTATGGGTCTCATGATATGAGACACACAAGCTTTAAATGGGTGTGGTGGTCGGGGACCCGGGAAATGGGGCGTCACGGTAGTGGTAGGCCTTTGAGTGAAGATAGTGCAAGCGGCTTAGGCATTGAATGCTTGGTTGTCGTTATTGAGAATGATGGTACGGAGTGAGTGGCGAGGGATTGATGTGGGGCCAAATTTTGAATCAAGTGTTGGGGGCACAAAAGAAAGATGAGAAAATTGCTGCCATAATAAGTCAAATTGAAAATGGTAAAAAGCCCCAGGGATTTACAAAAGAATGAAGATGCGGCACATATTATAAAAAGATAGGGGTTTGTGTACCCAGTGATAGTGAATTGAAGAAAGCCATTCTAGAAGAGGCACACGGTGGATCTTTTGCTATGCATCCATGTAGCACAAAGATGTATCAAGATTTAAAGGTTTCGTACTGGTGGTTCGGAATGAAAAGAGATGTTTCAGAATTTGTGACCAAGTGTTTAATGTGTCAAAAAGTGAAGGCAAAGCATCAAGTTCCTTTAGGATTATTACGGCCTATGTCAGGAATATTGGAATTAAATGGGGGTGAATCACACCATGGATTTTATGGTTGGGTTACCGTGTAAGGAGGAAGCATGACTCGGTTGCGTCATAGTAGGCCAGATTGACGAGTCGACTCACTTCCTACCAATAGGCAGGCTATTCGGCTTGATGCGCGCGAGGCTGTATCGAAATAGTTCGATTCACATAGGATTCCAATATCCATTATTTTAGGCCAGAGATCGGGGCTTACCTCGAATTTTGGGGAGGAAAATTGCGAAGGCTTTAGGCACTTGGCTTGAAATTGATCTGACGTTCCACCGCAGACGGATGGATAATCGAAAGAGTAATTTATATTACGGAGACTTGCTAAGGAGTTATGTGATCGACTATGAGGAGTAGTTGATGGGCCACATCCCGCTAGTTGAATTTGTGTACAACAACGGTTTTCCAATTAACGTATTGGAATGGGGCCTTCTGGGCACATAGCCAGGAAAAATGCTAGAATTTCTCGTTGTGTTGGGTGGAATTGGCCGAAAAGAAGTGATTGGCCTCGACTTGATACAGGCTTGAAGAAAAAGTGAAGAATGTAGAAAGATTGAAAGTGGCCATGCGATGGGCCATAAATCCATATCTGGAAGCATGAAAGAAAAGAATGTTTGATATGAGGTTAGGCGAAAAAGTGTTTTGAAGTATCGCATTGGAACAAGGTGATGAGATTTGGGAAAAGGGCAAGTTGGGCCCTAGATTTGCTTGGTATATGAGTAATAGAAAGTAGGTCAGTAGCATACCATTTAGCCTTACCTCCGGACTTGGAAAATATCCACAATGTTTTCCATGTTTCGATGTTGAGAAGGTACTGATTAGACCCATCACACATAGTCTCTTCAGAGACAATTGAGCTTAGACCAGATTTGACCTATAAGGAAGGGCTAGTGGAGATTTTGGCTCGAGAAGTGAAAGAGTTGCAGAACAAGAGAATCCCATTGGTCAATGTGCTATGGAGAAACCACAAGACTGAGGAGGCCACATGGGAAAGTGAAGATACAATGCGGTAACAATATCCATGGCCCATTCCCTTGAAGGTAATTTCGAGGACGAATTTTCTTAAGTGGGGAGGATTGCGATCCCAAAATACCCTAGTATTTTTATGATATTTATTATTATTATTATTATTATTATTATTATTATTATTATTATTATTATTATGTGTTTAGGGTATAAAATAAAGTAAATGGAAATTTTTTTGGAATTTAAATCCTAAGAACGAAAAAAATATATACAACCCGAAATTTACGCAAGTGTAAAGGGAAAATTTGGAATTTGTAAAATGAGAACCTAAGGACCAAAAATAGAATAAGTTTAATGCTAATGTGAGTTAAATGAAGTGAAATAGAAGACTTAAATGTCAAAACATGAGAAATGGGACTTATTTTGAAAGCCAAAGAATAGGAAGCCAAACAAGGCCTTAACCATTAAATGAGATTAAGACCAAATGTGGTCTAAGATAAGGCACATTTGTGCATTTTCATTCTTGGAGAGAAAAGGGAGAGAAAAGAGAGCTAGGGTTGAGAGAAAACCAAGGTTTTGGTGGAATCTTCCCATTTATGAACCAGTGATCAAGAAAAGAAGGAAGGCTTGGTGTTGAAGAATCAAAGAGATTCAAAGGTAAGAAACTAAACCCTAACCCCTTTTCTCTTGTGTGTTTGGAGTTGGGGAAAACCCCAGTGTGAATAAACGTGTTTTGTATTGGATTTATGGGTTTTGGTATTGGTTTGGAGAATCATTTTACATGGAAATCATTTACAGTTCAAGAAGGAAATGTTGTCAAAAAGTTGTCAAAACCCCTGTTCTTGTTTTGGCTATAGATTAAGTTATAATCAACCAAATGAAGTGATTCTAATTGGTAAAGAACCATAAGAGATATATATAAAAATTTATAGAAGGGACCATGAGCAAATGTAGCACTAAGGCTCCCGAAAATGGGCTTAAAGGTGAGTTTCGGGTAGCTCACGAGTATGCCCTGTTTTGGGAGTAGTTGTGGTGTTTTGACCATAAAATGAGTTTCAATCATCCAATTTGAGTGATTCAAAATTATTGGTAAACTAAACTTCTAGGGGAATAATTTACTTGGAGGAAGTGTATGTAATTTGTAACCCCAAAGTGTCAATCACGCAAAAGTGGAGCTATGTGTAGATTATGTTTTGCAAATTATAGTAGTCTAGATGTTAAAGTTAAAAACTGTACCAATTGGTTTATAATCTGATTTTGGGTGCTTGGGGGTTGGTTAGGCCTTGGTCTAAGCTAATCAAATCAATGTTTGAAGTTAATTTTGAACAATATTAGGATTGGTTTTGGTGACACGTTTTAAAGGTACTACTGTTTGAAAAAAAATAGCATGTTTTGCCCTGTTTTTGTTATGTGGTTCAGGGCCTTAGAGAAGGAATTTTAAATTGAAAATTTTTAGAGATGTCATTGGATATATGAAGGACTAAAATGGAGAGATTCATAATTTTTGAATACTATTTGAATAATGTTTGGGTAATAAAGTCCAAAGAGTACAAAACTGGAAAATAAGAGTCCTTGCATGTGGTTTTAGTGGTTGTTTGAGGTTTTTGACTTATTCTTCCTTTGGGGATGGTTTAGTTAATCAAGAGTACTGTTGGAAAAGGATTATAAGGCAAGGTAAAAATAATTTTAGTATTTTGGTTATGTGATGGATTAAAGTTTGGAAAACTAACAACCATACTAGGCTTATCTTGCCATTAATTGCTAATGAGATTAAGAATATGATATTAAGATCCCGAAAAATCAACCCCTAACAAAATCACTAGCACGCACGAATAATATTGTTCTTTAATTGTAATTGAATAGGGGCTAACAAGGAGGAAAACCCGAACTAAGATCGAGATTCCGAGGATTGGAATCAAAGTGCAAAGCCTTTTGGTTTGTTCTACACTTTTCTCTCATTATTTCGAATCTCTATCTCCAAAATGTTTGAATTGCATGTTGAAAATTGATTTGATGCAAATAAATTGTGAAATGAATTGCAAGTTGATTTAAGTTAAGAAATTTGAGAAATTGTTTGATTGTGAAATGAATGACATGAAAATTGCATGAGTATTGAAATGATTTGTTTGTATAAAAATACATACTATACTGTATTTTCCTAAAAATGATTTGAATGCCCTTAATAGAATGTTAATTGTTAAATTCAAGTTACGGATAAATTGATATACCAATATTGTGGCATCTTGATCATGACCAGTAGAGACAGTATATATATCTTTCTCTCATATATATATATATATATATATATATATATATGCAAACTGTAGCCTAGCAGGACAGATTCAGATGATTCGTTATCCTATACCCAGAAATCATAGGTTAAATTCAATAAGGGCTAAAATGCAAAATGATAATGAGATTGAAAAGTGCACGATTTGTGATTTGAATGATATAGTGCATATGAAAATGCATAGCTTGAGATGACCAATGAATTGTAATTGATTTATTGAAAATATATATATATATATATATATATATATATATATATATATATATATATATATATATATACCTATATATACATATTATACTGCAATGGTCATTGACAATTGTACAAAAGCATTGTTTTATAAATATTGCATGTTTCGATTTGAAATAAAGAGAGAATTTCCATAGACTCACTAGGCATGAAAATGCTTAGTGTATTGTTTTTATCAATGCGAATGTATCAAGTGATTAGCAGTGGGACCCAAGATCAAGGAGCGCAGAGTCATCAAGAAAGCTGCGGAGTAAAAGTATATACTCCGTCATATGCATCCAACATATTTTTGAACAATTGATGTTTTGTGATCAAAAGAGTTAAACTCTGAAATAATTTTATATATTATTTTGAATGGGTATGGAATGCCTTCATTGTAAATATATTTTGGTTAAATGTAAATTGTATGATTCACTAAAATCGTAGCATGCACAGGGTAGAGATTTGGTGCTCGGAATTAAAATTATTTATAAACCTAAATCTCGTACCGCCGTAGCAAGGCTACTGCAGTATAGTGGCTCTAGGGTCGAACATAGGGATGGGTTTTCATTGCACAAATGATTTGCAGTTAAGGCTAAAATGGTGAATTCAATTTGGATTTTGGGGTTTTGTAAAAACATTGGGTTGAATTGTTTGGAAACTAAAAGTTAAATAAAATAAAAAAAATGTAAAAGAAGTCTCCTTAAAGTGTCAGGCTATTGGATTTGGGTTCTAAAGGTCACTGAGGGGTTCTTGGGTCCATTTTCCTTGCGTTGGGGAGGATAACCTATAGTCATTTCCCAAACCGAATCTTCATTTACCTATAAAACCTAACCCTTAATAACTATCATTTGAAAAATGGTATTCACTATGCATCAGTGGTCACCGACAGTGGAAAATAAGTCTCCTTGACTCACCTTCCAATGGATCATAGAAGATAACTAATGAATCTCAGTGGATCTATCAATAAGCATCCACTGAACCCTAAAAGCTTACCAAATAATAATCATTCAAGGGGATTTGAAGGGATAAAAACCTAAAGTTTGAAAGGAAACACAAAACTGCCAGTGAGTACATGCGTGAAGAACATGGAACCCCTCTAGTTGCCTTCGGATCTTGCACCCAGCTGACCTTCTCTATGAGGAGAAAGGTTTCTAGCACGCTCATCCTCACAAGGTTGTCATCCTCCCAGTGTTTGGCTAATGAAAGAGGAGAAGAAAGTAAGGCAAAATGAGAGAAAGTACAAATGGCGGGAACTAGAAGGTTCCCGCCCGAGATAACCCCCTCATTCATCGTGAGTCTCATTTACGATTACCGAGGGAGCTTATATCACGCCCAGGCCAAGCAAATTACAAAAAAAAAAAAAGCGAAAACCAAAAAGCTATTACAGGGGATAAAATGGGAAGGCAAGGGGGCAAAAGTCAAAGTCAAGCGAAGCCGGTAGGGAGCGTTTGTTGCGAGGAAATGTGACAAAAAAAAGCGGAGGAAGCGATTTCATAGGTTAAGAATTTCCCGCCAATCCTACTAGGAATTTCTTCACGTCCCTTTTTCTTCTACTTTCTGCTCCTTTCCTCTTTCTTTTGGTTTTACGATGCTGCGATCTTGAGTTTATTCGGATGCTGTGATGGAGTTATTTCGACAATTGACGGGGTTAGCTTGCAAAACTAAGCTCCCAGCCCTGAAATACGATCAAGCCTTGTGATAGGTCATAACATGCCAATTGGGTTAATTAAGTTGATTAGTACACAAAAAGTGCTTGTTGCAATAAACGAGTTTAAAAATAGCACTATTGGGCACTAATCATTTAAAAATTCAAAATGATAATGAAGTTGAAAAGTGCACGATTTGTGATTTGAATGATTTAAGCATATAGTACATAGCTTGAGATGACCAATGGTGTAATTGATTTATTGAAAATATATATTACCACCATATATATATATATATATATATATATATATATATATATATATATATATATATATATATATATATATATATATATATATATATATATATATGAATATGTATTATCTACTTGATGGTCATTGACTTGAGTATGCAATTATTGTTTATAAATGCCATATTCGATTTGAAATAGAAAGAGAATTTCCATAGGCAGCTAAGCATGAAAATGCTTAGCGTATTATTTATCAATCTCTTGTGAGGTATCCAGAGTGATTAGCGGTGGGAGCGAGATCGTGGCGAGTCATCGATAAAGGCTAGCGAGGAATTAAAATTATATACTCGATCATATGCATCCATCATATTTTTGAACAATTGATGTTTGTGATCAAAAGAGTTAAACTAAGCGATTTTTATATATATTATTTTGAATGGGCGTAGATGCCTTCAAGGTGTAAGAAATATATTTTGGTTAAATTTAAATTGTGGAGCTCACGAAGCGATTGAAAATACTTCCCTGGAATTTTGAAAAGAAAAAGGAAAAAATGAGCTTTAAATGTCAAATGAAATATGTTTGATAAATGAATTCGGCTCGCCTCGGGAATCGGAGGTTCGGGGCCACCCGATCAGTCGGATAGAAAGGTGGTTCTGAGTTTCATTTGCATCATGCCTTGATTTGATAAGAAGAAAAGTGTTTGGGAGTGGAATGAGGCAAAAGGAGCTTGAGAATGGTGGGGACCAATCACCATGTGATGCCCATTCTACATAATATGTGACTTATTCTCTTTTGTTTTTTTTTTTTTTAATTTCAATTTGATATGTTTATTTTATTTCAATGTAAGTTTAAAAGTCCTATTTCTATAGATATGTGATTTGAAATAAATAAAATCAAGAAGTTATTGGTAACGATAAATAAAATATTAAAGGATTAAAATAAATATACAAATCATTACTATTTTATTTTAGATGATTTATTCTATTTTATTTTGGAATATTATAATTGGTTATCTATGAATTTTGATGTTGTAATAATATATTGTGCTTGAAGATTTTGTTTGAATTGATGAAAAATTTTAATTTATAATTTTATTATGGAATTTCTATGCACAACTAGTAAAAGTTTATTTTCTCAAAAGTTCTCTATATCTTGTAAACATTGATTCAATTTTCATCTCTAAAATCGGAAGGTTAAGGCGCTTATTCTTCATATATGTTTTTGCAGGTTATGAAGGAAATTAGAAAATATCATATGAAAATTATTATTATGAAAATTATTATTATTATTATTATTATTATTATTATTATTATTATGAAAATTATGAAAATTATGAAAATTATTATTATTATTATTATTATGAAAATTATGAAAATTATGAAAATTATGAGGTATTGTGTATTATTATTATTATGAAAATTATTATTATTATTATTATTATTATTATGAAAATTATTGTGTGTGTGTATTATTATTATTATTATTTAATCGTGTAAATCAATTATTTTAGTATGGGATATAATTATGTCCTTTAATAAGAAATGTGTCAAAACAAAAAAAAATTCAAAGATGATGTTTTTTACTAGTGTCATTCTTAACAACATTCAAAGATAATGCTTGCTTTAAGTGTCATTGCATGAATTAATCAAAGATGATGCTTGCTTCAAGTGTCATTACATGAATTAATCAAAGATAGCTTTTTTCGAAAACATCATTATTGACAAACACTTATAATGTCAGTGGCGGAGAGGAAGCTTTAGAAAAGTGTCATCTCATGTATTTCTTAACACTTAAAAAGCGTCATTGTCTTTCTTTTTTGTTCCGCATGTAGTTGGACCAATTTTTTAAGGCCTGATTTACTATCACTTGAAATTGACCATTCAGCGACTTCGGATATTTTTCCACTATTTTTTGCGACCTCTTAAGTTTATGTCTGAGAAGTGAATAAATGTAAAAAAAAATAAAAAATTATTTGTATTTAAGCTTAAATATTTTTTGTTACATCTATAGAAGATGGCCGGATTGGGACAACTGCAAACATGATAATAGTAATGGTAGCTAGGGTTTAGGCTTGGAGGTGAAGGCCAAAACGTCCTCATCTCCCAAGAAGAGAGGCATGTTTTGTTTGTTGAAGCATACCCATGCTTCAATTCCATCAGCATCTTTTGTGTCCATAAGAGAAATTGGATTCTACCGTAGCACATGTAGAATTATTTTATGTAAATCTACATTATTGAATATTATAATGATAGTTGTTGAAGCTGATTAGAATCGATGATAGAAGCGGGTAGATTAAATTTAGAACGCTCCGGACGTCATTTGGGCATAAAGTGAAAATTTTTCGAAAATTTTCACGGATATAATGAATAGTGATTAATCTTATTATATGTCGGATGGAGGGTTTGCGGAGGAATTTTAAAAATTTCGGTTCACATGACTTTGTTGATATTTTAAATGGAATTAGATTTAAGTGAATAGTGACTTAGGACTGAAATTTGGAGCACAGTGGCGCGACATTTTGGAAGTGGTAGAAAATGCGAAAATGTCAGGAATTAATCATAGAGTGCTTGGCGAAGCGGGTGAAGCAGTCGTTTGGATGGATTTCGGCGATCGAAGCGTAGCCCGGATAATAATGCGCTATTGTCGGGATTTAGGTTTGCGATTTTAAATCCGATTTGGTGATTTCGAGGGCGGAATCCCTTTGTGAAGGATTCAATTAGAATATTTCATGGTCCGTTTAAAAGTTTAGGCGACCATAGAAATATTTTGACGTTTAATGAGTATAAAAAAAAGCGTATAAAGGCGAAATGAATAAAATATTATATAAGAGAGATATTTTCTTGTGAGAGCCAATCAAAACCTTTCTTAATGGCTAAGTTATGATTAAAATAATAGGTTAATGGATTGGGGACTCATAAGAATGGACCAATGACAAGGTGACACGTGTAAGTCACTTGTCACCAACCCATGAGATTCTTGGGCTCAAGTGCAATTTTTGGCAAGGATTGTGTGGGTAAAAATCTAAATTCAAAGTTGAATTTTATCAAAAGATGAGCTTGGCCGATGTGAGGAAAAGAGAGAAGAAAGAAGAGAAAAGAAAGGAAGAAAGAAAAGAAAGAAAGAAGCAGAGTGTTAGACGAGGAGGGAATGAGTGTGAGATGTGATTTTTTTTCTCACCTTGAAGCTCTCAGTGATCTACAAGTGGAATCAAGAGAGAAGCCAAGGAAAACCAAGAAGCAAATGGAACCTATTTGTGGGAAAGTTGGATTTTGATGTTTTTCATGCCCGAATGCCTTGATTTTCTTGCATGGATGTTAGATTAGTGTTATTTAAGGTTGAATAATGATGATTTTGATATAAGTTGATAAGGAAATGGATTAGGTTAGGTTTTGAAAAATAAAGTGAGTGAATTGTTAGGGTTTGATGGTGGTACGTGGCGATATGTTGAAATTGGTTAGGGATTAATGAAATTGAGGTATAAGGCATTAGATTGGAGTGATTAGAGTGAAAATGGAAGAAAAAAAAAAAAAAATTGAATATGGCTTTGTGTGCATGATTCGAAGCCAAAATGAAAATAAAGAGGTCAAAGGGTAGTTTGGTAATTTCCATGTGTTTTAGGGTGGATATTAACTCTAGAAGTAAAATTTGGAATTGGTTAGAAAGAAAAGGATTTGAATTGAGGGCATTAAGGTCATTTGTAAAGTAAAGGGTAATTTGGTCATTTCCTTGGTTATATATTTTTAAGTGTGGTTAAATAGGATTAAAGTGAATGAGATGTGGATGGGTGAAAATGAATGTGTATGGTGGATTAAAATGGAAGTTATGGTTAATGTTTAGTCGTGGTTTTTCTTGAAAAAGGTGAAAAAGAATATCGGACGGGAAATGGGAGTTCGACGGGAAGCAAGCGGGATTGAGCGGTGAACGGTGAGTGTAAGCGATGTTTTGAAAATTGAGTTTTTAAAGTGAGCGATTTTAATGTTAAATAAGTTTAAATGTAAATGTTTATATATGTATATTAATAATAATGTAGTAAATGTTATATGCTATTAGTATATATATATATATATATATATATACCTATATATATATATATATATATATATATATATATATATATATATATATGTTTATCTTGCCCTAAATATATGTATTTATATTAAATTATATATGTATGCATATGTTAAGGCATTATGGAAGTTTAAAAATATTAGCCAAAGGATGCATATGTATATTTGCGTATATATGTGTTTTTATGAAAAAGTAAAAAGGTAGTAGGATTTACTGATGTATTTGAATAAATGTTTTCTTGATGGTTACCACCCCAACCACATGGTATTATGGTGATATCGAATTTGAGGTACCTTGTAAAGCGTGTAAGGATTTAGGGGGAAAAGTTATAGGTTGCTAGCAGGGAGGGAAATAGATTTTTAAGCACATTAATATCCATACACGCTGATGAGTTGCTATAGTGGAACCCTATACGGCGGGTGGTTTTTCTCCCACAGCGTAGTGGTTATGACTAGATTGAGGCTTGTCCCTCACCCAGGTCGGTAAACGGAAGCTATTCGGTGTGTTTACCCCACAGGTTCCATTAGAAAGGATTTAAAAGTATAATTTGATTTTAATTGAATAAGTATTCATTACTTTGATATCTCTTTGAAAATGACTAAATGAAAATGTGCCTCAGGCTCTTTTAGCAAAGCTCTTGTATGTTTAAAGCATTTTGGAAGACAGGTGCGTGGTGGAGCATCCCCCACTCGCAGCGTGGTCGAGACATCGAGGAGACGATGCACATGTTGTTTGCATTGTATATATATTTTGTATATTGTATATGTTAAGAAAATTTTGTCATGTATATATGTATATATGTATATATATTTTGAAAAGGGAACTCACGTGGGCTTTGATTCTCGGGTGGGCGAGATACGTAGGCGGTCGGCTTAAGTCTGGGAAACCCGAGCCCGATCTTTTATAAAAAATGTGCATGGAATTGAAGAAGTTAAGATGTTTTGACGATTTGAAGTGAATAAATGTATATACAGCCTTGCCATATTGTGTTTGAGATTGAGTTTTGGACGAGTCCCTAAAGCGGGTTAATTAGAAAGATTAAGTGTTTTAAATGTTTTTGCGGGTTTTGAAAATTTGGGAAAATTGAAAAGCAGGAGGAAACTCGGCCGATTTTCTAAAATCTAAGTGTTTAAAATAAATAAAAAAGAAAGAAAGAAAAATTTTCTGCAACTTCGCATTATTTCACAAAGATATGATAAGGATTGTAAAGGGGTTAGCTCCATGGATTTTATTTGATTGTTTTTGGGAAAGTTTCTATATCTGTTGTTAGGGTGTCGGAAGGTCCCCTCGGGTTCATGAGGTTAATCCTGGTGGGGATCTTTCATTCTAAATCAACAAAATTTATAACCTAATACCTCATACTACCGTAGCATTACTACTATAATATAGCGGCTCTAGGATCGTCCACAGAGATGGGTTTTCTTTGTGGAAATGACTTATAGTGAGGCTTATACTGGTGGTTTCTCTTTGGATATTAGGGTTGTGATAAAAAGGGGTTGGTTTCAATGGTTATCAATGAAAATAAAAGAGATTAAAATATGAAGAGGTCCCTTGAAGTATATCGGGGGGCACTGACTTAGGTTCCTTAAGCGAAGGGTTTCGGGTCTTTTCCTCAGTTAGGGAGGGATAACACTCCTGGATGCTCCTCCCTAAAAATTTGGATATTTATCTAGCTATAAAAACTAACCCTCATTACATATCTTTGAAAATGAAATTCACTACCCATTAATGCTCTCAGTCGGTGAAAACAAACGTCTCCTTGACTCACCTTCCAATGGCTCATAAGTGATAACTAATGGACATAATTGTATCTAACATTAAATCGATGAGCCACTGAAGAAACACGAATATCAACCATTCAAGGTGACTAGAAGGGATCAAAACCTAGAGTTGAAGGAAATAATATCAATGGCAGTGAATACATGCATGAAAAACATGAAAAGCCTTAGTTTACTTTAGGATCCACTTTGCTTGATGACATGCACTAAGAAGGAAGGAGTTTTAGCCACTCATGTCAATCATCTTCGAGAGGATGTTTGGACGGAGTGAGAAGAGAGAAGAAAGAAAATGAGAGAAATGAGAGAAAGCGGGAGTTTACGCTTTAAGCTTCCTAACTATTAATCAAAAGTTACTTACAAAAGTGCTCTTTGGGTATACTAACACCAAAACAATACAAATTACAAAATTGTATAAACTAAAGCTATTACATGGAGAATTTGGGAAGAAAACAAAAGAAAGACAAAAAGTAAAAGAATGGCGGAGTAAATTCTTGAGGTAATTCGTAATACGAAAATTCTACTTAGGCTAATTTGCACATGTAAATTCGCAACCCTTACAAAATTAGTAGAGCTTTCTACAATTCTCTATTTTCTATACAGTTCCGTAGCCCATTGGTTACTGCTGACTCGAGTTTGGTGATGCTTGGCTGGATCCACATCTTGATATATATAGCCTGTGAAACTACAAAAAATTGCCATAAAATTTAATCAAAGCATTACTAGGTCTTTTACACATGCCAAGCTGGGTCGATTTAGGCAGGTGATTACTACGCAAAAAGTGCTGGGCAGTGTTAAGAGTATGGAACAACCTTATTTGGGTAGTAATCCTCCAACAGACACATTCTTTGTAGTCCCTTAGCGTGAAAGAAGAAGAAAACGATCAAAGCAGATGGATATATATATCCATAAAAAATGGTTTTTTCAAAAATGATGGGATAATACCCAACTTTCAACAAGAGTCACCAAAATCCTACCCAAAGACTATCTCAGGAAGAGTGTGTGCTATGCAAATTCAAGTATCAAAACAGTGTCAACTCCTAGAGAACCAACCTGAAACCTTCCATAAAAACCTAAGTGTTAACTTGATTAGTTTTCAAAATTAGTTTTGCCAAGCCCCATTTCTCCTGACCACAGCTCTTTTTTTCTACACCCTAGCGGACTAGCGCGTTAATGAATCCAGGACCCACTTTTATTTCACAACTCTTTTTGTGTTGTAGGGGTGCAATGCTGAGGGAATCGAATTCACAATTGTCAATGTAATGGAGGTCCACCAATGACTCCCAACCAATTAAGGTTTAGGGCATCAAGTCATAAGGATTTCTCAACCACTAACTCTTTAGGTTTCACCCCAGCCTTTTAATAAGCTCGAAACTCCAACACCTATAATTTGCTAAACTCTACCTATCCACCTGTGTAACGAGCAACAAAGTCGATGACTCCCAACCAGTTGGTTTAAGGCACCGGGTTTTAAAGACTTTCGCCATATACCCCTCGGACCGTGCTCGGGTTTCAAGGTAAGTGTCGCAATTTTCTTTTAGTTTTTTTATTTTAGACACATTGGTCTTTTCTTTTCTTTTTTTGAGACTCATTGGTCTTTTTAGGGATCCTAACCTATTAAAGGTGGTTAAAAGTACTAGGCTAGATTTTTGCAGCGAGGTTCGGGAGAGCGGCGGTTTTCCCGGCTTATAATTGAAAACTAATGTGCACAATGTGTGGTTAGATCAAAGTAGAAGAAGTAAGGTTGGAGACAAGAGGAGTTTGATGACCTCAGACCAAAACACATATACAAATTTTATGTGGCGCAATTACCAAAGGACTATTATCTAATCCCCGGAAACTACACCATAAAACTTGTTGAGACCAAAAGTCTCCTAGAGTTAATCATTTTTTCAATTTTGGTTTACGGCTTTGATCTATTGCAAGTGCAATTAAACAAGTAATAAAATGGATATAAGTCCAGATGTCGATCCACGGAGATCTCGAATTTTAAATCCAACTACCATGATTACTCAAGCTCCATACTATTTGGACATAAAATGATAGTGGGATCGGCTTAAGGTCTTTGGAAATTATCTGCTGCAGTAAAATAAATGAACAATCAAATAAAAGCTGGAATATAAGAATAAAAAAAATAAAGAATAGTTAAGAAAATAAATGAATATTGAATAATTATCTTTGAGGAGAACACATCAGAGTATGCTCTTATGAGTGAGTACCAATCTTCACAGCGGATTAATAACATTAAACTTCTTGAATATTTAGGTTTTAAAAAATCTGTCGAGGTGTTTAATATGCAATTTGGATCTCTCCATACTCCACATTTCATTATCTAATTTTTCTGATTCTCTCGAAGACAGGAAATTAAATAACTACTTTTAAAGGATTTCCTTAATGCAGGTATTTTTCTTTTACGATACTTCATACCCATTTTATGGTGTAAACCTTAACTCCCCAGTTATCGGTCAAGCCGAGGATATACAACTTCGGGGATGCTCTTCCTCAAAGGTAGAATAGATCACCCCTCCTTGATTAGATCTCGGTGGCTACGAGTTGGCCTCGTATTCGAATTGAGGTGAACTCTTTGCTGTTTAAATTATTTAACTCATTCAACTCTTTCTTGATTTCAAGTGAGAAGAGATTTATCAGTAAACTTACTTAGCTCATTAGATCTCAAATAGAAGGTTAATATACCTTCAAGAAATTGTTCATAACTCGGGAATGCCTTCTATGTGTTTCAGGAGGGCCTCCTTGAGCTCGAACAATGAGACAAATCTTATAGCGGGTATAAGAGCCGATATTCGAGGATCAGCTTGATAAACCCAACTCCATAGTAAATTCGATGGCTGAGAGATTTAAGGCTGCTGGAAGCATTCTGGGAAGATAATTTCCGACTATAGCATTCACTTAATGGAAGGCTGGATTCCTCGATTCTTGGAATTTTTGCCTTCTGACATTCCCTGATCATAAGAATGAGCTGCGATTGGCGAAGAGTTGAATTCAGGAAATTTGTCTGAACTTGAACATTCAGTAGTAATTGGAAAGAATAGATTACGCATTAAACTACGCTCAAAATCGGCGACGCGGATCCGGAAAATAAAGCGATAAATCTAATCTAATCTCAACTATCAACATTGAAGAAAAGAAAAGAAAAGAAAGAAAGAAAAGAAAAGAAAACTAAAAGGAAGAAATGAGCCTTAGGCTACCAGTTCCTATGCAAACATCATATAATATCTTTATGCGTATCGCATGCTGATTCCTCTTACGGGTAGGTTGTGTTATAGGGTTTCTCGGTTAGATTTTTAATCCCCGACCTTGTTCGAGTTAATGGATTTCAAGTGGGCGGCCCCGAGAATTCGCGTACAAAAATCGCGACCTCAATTCCCTTGTGGCGACATCATCCGTATCGCGACATCGATCTCAACGTCGCGACGCCGATTTAATTAAGCTGCACGACTTTCAGCGTGTCTTGATGTCGCGACCTCGGTCACCGGCGTCGCGACATCGAAGCAAACTATCTGACCTTATTGTTCATGATGCGCGACCTCAATCTCACGTCGCGCGACATCAACTTATGTTTTAGGCTTCATTTGGTTGCTTCCGATTGTCGCGACTTGATCTCTTGTCGTGACAGACAGAACACAAGCTTCCAGCGATTGCTCTTGGTGTCGCGGCGACCGTCTCTTGTCGCGACATCGGCTTATGGCTGCGATCTTCACTTGATGGTTTGTTGACCAGCGACATCGTCCTTATCCGCGACATCAATTCATGCCCTTGCGAGGTTTCAATGGTCGCTGCGATGTCGTGACTTGATCCCTCTGTCGCGATGGCTGCAGCAGGCTACCGCAAGGCTGTCTCACGAGCATATGTCATAGGCGAAGCGATTCTCTTGTCGCGACCTCCATCCTGAGTCGCGACATCATTTCAGCCAACCTGGTTAATCCTCGGTTGCTTATCACGGTGATTCTGTCGCGACCGGTTACTTATTTCCTTCACTTTTCGATGTGTGGCGCTCTCTTTAGGCGATCTTGTCGTGACTTCTTTTTCTTACTGCAAGTGATGTCGCGATTCTTTTGCTAATTCATTGTCGATGTCACGACGGCGTCGGTCTTCGCGACATGAAGTCTCCTTCCTTCTTCATTTTACGGATTTGCTTCACTGGAGTTTAACTAGCTCTCGACTGTATTCTTCAAGTAAACCGTTTTCATTTGGAATTTCATTGCTGCAACCTGGATATCCATTTTGATTCTTGCCCGCGGCTTCCGCGACACCCGGGTTCCTTCATCTTTGCGGCGCGCACCTGTGCTTGACTTGCTTGATAATTATCTCGTGCGTTCATCCACCTTACCGCCTTTTACGCAAAAATTCTTCTTTTTCTTGAATTCTCTACCATTTAACAGTTTGGTTGGTTATTCCATAATTCTACATCTTAATTATTCCTTTTTACATTAAAGAATCAAACGAAATGGGTAAAATAGATGACTTTTAAGCTCATCAAACTCCCAAACTTAAGAATTTTGCTTGTCCTCAGCGAAGAAAAGAAAG
The DNA here is from genome assembly GCA_016808115.1 of Tetrastigma voinierianum. Classification (NCBI taxonomy): domain Eukaryota; kingdom Viridiplantae; phylum Streptophyta; class Magnoliopsida; order Vitales; family Vitaceae; genus Tetrastigma; species Tetrastigma voinierianum. Next base: position 131,473 of record JAEQBH010006980.1, on the reverse strand, counting down.
AATTGTTTGTCCTGAACAAATAGGACATTTTACATTACTTGTTTTGCGGTAAAAGTTGATTGTGCCACGATGAAATTTGAGCTAAAATCAACAAAATTTATATACACCTAAGTTCCCTGCTACTTGGTAGTCGAGCTCTTCTTGTTATAGTGGTTTAAGGTCGAACACGGGGATGGGTTTTCATCCTAGGAATGATTTGCATATTAAGTCTCACGAAGGGTAAAGGCTTTATTTGGACTTTTTGGATTTGTTTTCAAAGCAGTGTGATGAGTTTAGTGAGAAATTAAGCGAAGTGAAGTGTGAAAAGTTAGAAGATTTAGGTTACTAACTTGGTAAGTTAGGGCAAACAAGTGTCCTCGGGTTTTATCCTCGCGTTATGACATGCAACCTATAGTCCAAGGCATAACCGAATCTATATTTAACTAGCAAACCTCACCCTAAAATCAACTCCTATTTAGCAGAGTCAACACGCGGGTAACATGCATGTATGGCCTCTTTCACCACGGGTTTGAAACCACCCAACATTAAACATCATTTTGCGGTGGCTCGTAAAGACCATCCTAAAAACCACGATTCTGCATCCCAGCAATAAGTGTACCTTGTATCCTAAAGCATGTGGAAGTATTGGTAAAATCAATAACATTAAATGCTATTCAGCCTAATTTGAGAAGATGGGGGCCATAAATACAGTGCACAGCTTTTAACACAAGAGGAACAACATGCATATGCCCAGCTACGAAATAGCACCCCTTCCCTCTTTCGGAGAGCAGCGACATCTCTTGAGTTGTCATCCTCGAGGGAGGGTGTTTCGCCCTAAGTAAGGGGAAGAGGAGAAGAGAGGAAAATAAAACCCTAAATAAAATCACGAGACTTTATTTACAAAAATGAAAACTTACAAAATTTCTTCTCTCCCCCAATTGTTGCTTCCCCAAAAATTCTATATTTATTACAAAAGAGAGAGGGGGTTTATATAGGCCACCTCGATACATGAAAATACCGAAGCACAAATTTGAAAGCTAAGTTAAAAGGACAAAGAGAGTAATACACGAATTTAGAGTCGGTTAGCATTAAATACAAAAACATGTGAGAAACGGTGAATTTATTTAGGAGTGAAGAATTTATTGGAGTAAGCGAAATCACAAGACATAAGCGAAAATAGGAGGCATTCGCTAAGGCTTGGCACGCTAACAGCGAAATTTTTCGTGAGTAGCGAATCATGAGAGTTCGCTAGGAGCCGGTGCCTAGCGAAACCACGTGTCTAGTGAAAATCTGAATTTCGAGACTTGCGAAATTTAAGCTAAACTGCGAATTTTCGCAGTACGTGAGAATTTCGCGGGCTTAAGCAGAATTCTTCAGTTTCTTTGATTTTCTTGCTTTCCTGTCTTCCTCTTGCATCAATTTTTTCTTCACTTTGCCTTCAGTTTTCATTGATTCTTAGGCTGGTTGATAGGTGACACTTGAGTTCAAAATTCATGATTCATCATACATCCGATATTGAACTACAAAGTGCGCGAAACACAAGAAAGCGACTTGGAAAATACTCTAAATGGCATAAGTGCTACTAAGAAGACTTGAACACTTCAATTGGTATAAATGACATGATTAATGCCCAAAAGCACACTCCAAAACCTATCTAATATAGGGTTGAGAATTGCACTTTTTGGGCATTAATCACCCAAAGCGTTGCTGGTCCTTAGCGATGCAAAAACAAAGGAGATGCATGTAGTGATTTTCCAAAGTTTATGGGTTTATGTACATATAAACAGTACCTTAAAGGCGAAAAATGGACACCAAGTTTGGCAAACATGAAAGAGCCAAAACCATACAAGAACAATTTTAGGTGATATTGGTTCCATGATTCTCAACTTGAATTTCCACCTAAGTCTAATGGTTCTTTATATAGCAGTTACTTGAATTTTAGGTCAATGTTGTCCCTCCCGACCTAGCAGACATGGCCTTAAGGTATTGAACAACCTAGATAAGGATAGTTACGCACTTCTTTCTTTATTCGACTACACTTTGTGGGATGCAATGCCCAAAATTCGACTTCACCAAAGTCGTGTAGCGAGGATTCATAGATGACTCGACCAATTAAGGTTTAGGGCATCCGAAGCGAAAGGATCAGCGACCCGCAGACTCTAAAGAGGCTTCACCGGACTCGAATGACTTCGAAAATCAAGCACCTACAATTACGTTAGACTCGGCTATCCACCCATTATAGCGAACCTGAAATCGATGACTCCCAGCCACTTAAGGCTTAGGGCATCGGGCTTGCAAAACTTTCGCCATACCCCACCGGACCGTGCTCGAGGTTTCAAGGCAAAACTTCCACGACTTTATTTTCTTTTTCTTCTTTTCTTTTTTTCTTTTTCTTTTCTTTTTGGGAGACTATTGGTCTTCAAATATGGAGTAACCTGAGCCTATCTAGGTTGCCAACATACCTAAGGCGGCTATGCAAAGCGAAAAGGGAAACAGTTGTTTGTTGAAACAATGGCGTGCGGTGTGTGAATTAGCATAAGGGAGAAATTTTCAAGTTGAGCATCTTTGGGCTGGCGACCAAGCGATTCAAGCTTGGAATTTTCTCTAACATAAGGTAATGGAGTGATTGATTTTCCAACAAAAGCAATTCAATTGTCCAATTTGAAGCAATTCAATTGTTCAATTGAAAAGAAAAACATTTACACACGGTAAAGGCCGCAGGAAACATGATATGTACAAAAGGCATATATATAAGTGAATAGCTTTGATATAGCCAAAATGGCTAATACATGAATATAAAACTAAACGAAAATATCATAGCCTCTTATGGCTAATACATGAAATCCTAATCAAAATCGATGAAACGGTTATTAAAGTAGTAACTATACAAAATCATAAAGAGACTAACCACCTGGCTCTTTGTGGTGGTGGTGAAAGTGAGTGCGAAAGGCTATTCTTCTTTGCGAGACAAAACATCGAATAGAATTTGCGTCGTGAGTGAGAGCTCCTCTCTGATCGGGGACCGCGAGGAAGGCTGATGCGTCATGATCTGGCTGAAGCATAAGTGACAGGCGACCTCGATCCTAAGTACTTTGTGTAGGCGCTAGTGAGCGGATGGCATCCATCACACCCGGCTATCTCTCTAGGTGGCATGAATGTACTCGGCGAATGGTGTCGCTGAATGGGATGGGTGGGTGTCTAACTGTATTTCTTTGATGTAGTCTGTGGAGGAGGGATGAAGGTGATATATGTGGGCCGGACTCCTACGTATCTCGGGCTCGGGGCGGGTATATCATCTGTATGGTGAGGGTCCTCGACCTCCTGAGCCCCAGAATGCAGCCTCACGGATCACATGGTCGTAAGAAGTGGAAGATACGGGCATAGTCATCACCCGCTCCACTGACATGACCAGAGGGCATCTAATCCTCATCTCTATCCTCGGCTCCTCTGGAAATCCCATATGCTCGAGAACCTGGCATAGGAGTCTCGGCATCAGTAGTGGAATGCTCTCTGCTCGTACTAGGTCCTTCCGATGGACCTTCTCCTCGAGCCTGTGAGGCCATCACCCGGCCTCGGAGGGGCCCGAACGAAATCCCAGGTCAGGTAAGAGCCTCAGATGGCTCCCTACATTTACAATGCGTATCTTGACGGAAATAAGCTCGTCTGAACGGATGGTCGACGTGACTGATTCGTGCCACATTAAGGGTGAGAGCTAAAATCAACAAAATTTATATACACACAAGTTCCTACTCTTTGCTTAGTAGTCAAACTCTTTGTAGTATAGTGGTTTAAATTCGGAACTCTGAGGATGAGTTTCATCCCCCAAAAATGGTTTACATCGAGTGCATGAAGGTAAGGCTTTCTATTTGGACTCTTTGGGATTGTGTTTCAAAAGCCGGTGGGAATGGTTTAGGCGGGGGTATAAGCCCGAAGTAAAGGGTGAAAAGTTAACTTTGAAGATTTAGGTCATAGTAGCAGAGTTAGAGGCGAGCAAGTGTCCTCGGGTTTTATCCTCGCGTTATGACATGCAACCTATAGTCCATGGCATAGCTGGGATCTATATTAACTAGCAAACCTCACCATGAAGCAACTCTTATTTAGTCAATACAGTAGCATACGAGTTATGGCCCCTTTAAAACCACTAACATTAAATTATCATTTCGAGGCTCGTAAGAGACCATCTAAGAACAACAATGCATCTCTCATCTGTCTGATGTATCCTAAAACATGGAAGTATTGGCCAAAATAATAGCGATAAATCATTATTTAACCACAATTTGAAGAACCTAACATGTAAATATTATCTCGGCGGAGGCTCGTAAAGACCATACAAAAAGAATCGCAGTACTTCTCTCTATTGAATATGTATGATCCACAAAGCATGTGGAAAGTATTAGCCAAATCAATAACATTCAATGTTATACAGCTTTGTTTAGCGAGAATATAAGGGCCATAAATACACTACTGTAGCTTTTAGTGAGAAGGACAACGTAAGCATGCCCCACCACCAAGCCCCAGCTTCCTTCCTCTTCAAAGAGAAAGGAGGCTTAGGCTGTCTCTGAGTTGTCTCATCTCGAGAGGGGGTGTTTAGCGGCCAGAAAGGGAGAGAAAGAAGAGAGAGAAGAGAGAAAAGAAATAAAAGCAAAACCTAAAATAAAAAAGACTTTATGTACAAAGCAAAAACTTTAAGGTATTCTCTTCGATTATTTGCTTAGGGTTTACAAAACAAGAGGGTTTATATAGGCCGCCTCGATACATGAAAATGCAAAAACCCATCAACTTGGCTAAGTTATGGGACAATTAAGTAATACACACCAAGTATAGGTCGGTTTGGCATTAATTACAAAACATGACGAGGCATTAAGTTTCGCTAGGCTGGAATTTGCCCAAATAGCGAGAGTACCGGGTCCTAGCGAAAATAATTCGCTAGGATGGCGATTTCGCTGGCCGCGAGGAATTTCGCTAAGGCTGCGAAATTCTTGTGAAATCGTGAAATCGAGTTATTTTCGCTAGAGTGGTGCCTAGCCTTGGGATGGAGTGCAGCGAAATTTGGTGTTTTAAGCTAAAGGTTGCGAAATTTTAAGCTAAAGGTTCTTGAGGTACACGCGATCTTGGCAAAAGTACCTCTCGAGCTTAGCGAAAATTCCAGCTTTGTTAATCCTTCACTTCTTTTCATCCTGCCTTCAACTGCATCCAATTTTCTTCACTTTGCCTTGGTTTTCTCATTGATTCTTGGGCTGGTTGATGTTGAGACTTGGCCAACTTCTGATTCATCCTTTGTATTGATTGAACTCGAAGTGCGAAAATATGAAGCGGCCAATACCCTACAGCGGCATATAAGTGCTACTAAGAACTTGAACACTTCAATTGGCATAAATGACATGATTAGTGCGTAGCACTCAAAACCTATCTATCTGAGGGTTCAAGTACTTTTTTGGGCACTAATCACACCCCCGACCGGCGTTGCTAGTCCCTTAGCGTCTGAAGCTGAAGGAGTACATGTGGTGATTTCAAAGGTTATGATTCAAAAGGTATATGTACATATAAACAATACCTTAAAGCTGAAAAATTATGAAATCAATTTGAAAACCGATATAAGAAAAGAATCAAAACCATGCAAGAACCATTTCAGGTCAAGGTGGTTCCATGATTCTCGGCTTGAATTTCCGCTTTAAGTCTAATGGTTCTTTTTGTAACGGATAAGTGATAAATTGCAAATTTATTTCTCTCCCACAACCTAGCAACACGACATGGCCTTAATTTGTTGAACGACCTAGATAGGGCTAGTTACTTTTCTTTTCTTTTCAACTACAGCATGGGATTGCAATGCTTAAATTCGACTACCAGTCGGGTGTAGCGGTCCATAGATGACTCCCAACCATTCAAGGTTTAGGGCATCAAGCCAAAAGGATCAATGACCACTAACTCTAAAGGCTTCACCCCGGACTCCAAATGACTTCGAAAATCAAGCACCTACAATTCGCTAAACTCTACCTATCCACCCATGTAACGAACACAAAATCGATGACTCCCAACCAATTAAGGCTTAGGGCACCGGGCTTCAAAGGCTTTCTCCATACACCCCTCGGACCGTGCTCGGAACCAGAGCGAAACTACGACTTTATTTTCTTTTTCTTATTTTCTTTTTCTTTTTCTTTTCCTTTTTGAAGACAACATTGGTCTTCAAGCGTAGGTAACCCAAACCTATCCTAGGTTGCCCGACCTTTAAGGCGGGTTTGCAGCGAAAGGAGAGATGCTTTCCACAGAATTAAGCCTATTGAAACAATGCGGTGCGGTGTGTGAATTAGCATAAGGGGAGAAATTTTCAAGTTGAGCATGTTTGGAACTTCAAGGCGACCATAAGTATTTTCCAAGCATGGAATTTGTCCTAGCATATAAGTGACAAGCGGTGATTCAATTTTCCGAGCACTGGCTTGATTGATTGTCGATTGTGGCAATTCAATTGTTCAATTGAAAGAAAAACATTTACACACAAAGGTGAAGGCACAAAACATGATATGCAAAGTCGGTATATACCAGCTGAATAACTTTTGATATAGCGAAATGGCTAGTATATGCATACAAAGCTAGACAAAGAAGTATCCTTTGCCCTCTTATGGCTAATACATAGTTCTCTGAAGAAGACAAAGAGAATTGGTAGGCAGTTGATAAAGCTGGTGACTAAACAAAATCATAAAAGAAACCTAACCACCTCAACTGCATTGGTGGTGGTGAGGTGAGAGTGAACTGGCTAGCTGGCTGTACTTGAACATCGATGAAATTTGCATCGGTGGTGGGCTCCTCTCGCTGACCGGGAACATAAGGGAAGACCGGATGGGTCATAATCACGAGTCGACATAGAGATGGAACTGGGCCCGACCTCGATCTGGCGACTGTGTAGGCTATGAGTGAGCGGACAGCATCCATCACATGACTATCTCTCGAGCTAGCATGGATGTACTCGGTGAATGATATCGTTGAATAGGAAGGCCGGAATTATCTGTTGCATTCTTGATGTAGTGTATGTGGAGGAGATGGAGGTGAACGATCTGGAATGGGAGTCCTATGTACCTCGGGCTCAGGGGCAGGCATATCATCTGTGTGGTGGTCCTCAGCCTCCTGACCCGGTACCTCCTCCTGGTCCTGTGATCGTATGTGGAAAGAGACGGGCATAGTTATCACCGCTTCTTGACATGACCCGAGGGGCATCGGACCTCATCTCGCACAGGCTCTCACAGGAATCCTAGATGCTCGAGAGCATAACATAGAATCACGGCATAGTAATGGAGGCTCTCTGCTTTCGTGCAGGAGTCCTTAGATGGACCTTCTCCTCGAGCTATAGCGAGAGGCCATCACCCGACTCGGAGAGTGAACGAAATCCACGAGATCCGTGCTTGTACTCAAGGGATGGCCCTCCCTGCGCACATAATGCTACGGAGAATAGGCTCGTCTGAGCAATTGGTCAATCGGCCCGACATGCGAGGCGGGGCGCCTCCTGTAGAATCTTTGAGACCGTTGTTGATGGTATACCACGGCCGGTCGGACAAATCTCCACAGTGGGGCGGGTGGGCCCGTCTCTGTATCTGCTGTGGGACGTTGTCTTTGAGTGTCAAGTATAAATGCCGATCTCCTGATGCTGGGATCGATGATGACGAGCCTCGTATGACACCGCCGGGTCGATCGGGAGTGACGCATCATTGCCTCTGGATAATAATGTTGTCGAGTCGTAAAGGTGGGGTGAATGCTCTCTGTCGATGGCATGAACTCGGGGTGTCTAGGGTCGACCCTCGGTAGCGGGGGCATTCGTGTCTGACTTGATGGAATGGTGTGATGGAGTCGTGCATTCCGTAGGGTTCCCTCTGAATGAGTGGCCTCAGAGATCCTCGAGGGGCGGAGGTGACAAGCGTGGTGATGAAGTCGTCTCGGTGATCACGGCCCGACGTGACGGTGGTAGAAGATGATGACTCGCTTGGGCAGATGCGGGCCCGCTTGGAGAGGCAGACCCTCTAACTCTCCTCAGAATTACGGGTGATGGGGCACGGGGGTCCATCGGTGTCGATAGCGTCGGGAATCCCGGGGAGCTCCTCGATGCGGCCGGGGCCGGTGATGAGTCTTGGGCCGGGAGCCCGGAGTTAGGGCCTCTCTCTCGGGCGTCTGAGATCTCACCCAGGGCCGAATGTGGGACCCACCCCGTCTGAACCATCTTGTCTCGAAATAAAGTATTGGAAAAAGGCTCGACTCACTGGAAATGTAGTGAGAGGCTCTGTATGTTTGGCCGAGGCTGCGGAAGTGGCGAATCACTCACGAGACGGGGAACTTCACGATAACTGGGCTCAGCTGCGGCTAAACAGCTGCAGGATAGCGACAAGGCTCGATAACTGATCAAACGCTGGGACAGGGCACCAAAAGCTGAACCAAAATGCGGCGATCTGAGCCCGACAATGGAGGCGCTCGGCTGAAGGCTCGGCGGTGACGGCGAATGCAGGGCGATGGCCGATCGTGATAGGCGTGCGCGTGGTGGAAGCTCGATCCCAGGCACGTGGCACTCTCGGGGCCAGGAAGTGCGGTGGCTCTAAGAGAAATGCGCGGCGGCGAAGCACGGGGCCTCGACGGCCCGCTCCGATCCGCGGCTGCGGCGGTCGCCGGCGGTGTCAGCGGCGCGGTGGATGGAACCCGGGAGCTTCGACGGGAGGCTTTCTGGGGAGGAAATATTAAGTGGCATTTGGGCCGCCCTCGAGTTTATATAAGGCCCAGTTTGTGGTAGCCAGGCAGTCTGCTGCCCAATTTCGCTATACTTAGCGAATTTGGCCCTCTTGGTTTTCACGAAATCATGAAAATTTTAAATTAATTAATAAAATTATATGAAATAAAAATTATTGTTAGAAAATTTACACTATATGATGCTAATATTAAAATTCAAAATAAAGTACTATAATATATAAACTAAGCTACCCGAAATGGCGCTAAGTTAAAAATTTTGAAAACTAGCCCAAAACTAACAAAATTAATTAGCAAAAGCGAGAAAATAAAATGTGTGGGCGCAGTTGCGGTTTAAGCACGAACGAGTTCAATTCCGAGGAATTACTCAAGGGAGGTCGAGGAGGGTGATCTCCTCGACCCGTCACGTTAAGCGGGGCGCTCCATGGTTTTTGGGTGACGATTGTTGATGTGGTCCCTTCTTGATGGCTTTGGAATTGATCAATTGACTTGCCGGTTGGTGTTAGCCAATTGAGAATTTCTTCATTTCTTGGTGGTCCCTTTCGTTACACTTCTTGGGTACTTTGTTTTCCTGCTGGCACGATCAATTGAAACAACTTCATCAATTTGATTTTTGAGTGTCTAGCGACTCATGGCTGTTGTTCAAATGAAAGATGTTGACTCAGTGGTCATGTTGCAAGGTTAATTACATGACTGCGTCGTGATTGTGTTGCATTGGCGATTAGCGAAATGGTCTTCCTAAGATGATTGGTACATGATTGGGTTCACTAGGAATTGGCTCGGTGTCCCGACACCACAATCTTGGGTAGTAGAATTTGTTTATTTTTACTAAGACATCCTCGACTATCCCTTAGGAGTTTTCAGCAGCGATCTATCGTGATGACGGTGTGGTGGTAGGTTTTAGTTCACAAACCTAGATGCTTAATATCTTAGAATACGGCGTGGGTTCTGCTTGGCTCTAAATCGAGCGAGGACTTTTCTATGCAATTCCACGATAGTGGCGAAATTGTGGGAGATCCGAGACTTTGTATTTGTGAGGATATTTACTTTGAATTATGGCCTTGATATGTTCGGTGAAATGCTTTCTTCTCGATGCTAATCCACTTCTTGATTGTGCGAGATCTTTCAAAAATTTTTGCATAAGCGAGGCGCGATTTTGATTATGTCTAATAAAGGTATGTTAACCTTTACTTGCCTTAACACCTACAAGGTACCTTGTTGAGGTTGCCTTCTTCTTTCCTCTAAGTGCTTGTGGAAATGGAGGTGGTATACGGTATTTCATTGAATCTCCTACAGGAATATGCTCGGGTTGCGATTCTTCTCCTGCTGGATTCTTCAGCGGGCTGGCATGGGGCGATCAACTGATATTTTTCCACTTCTCGAGGTTATTATGGCCTTAACCTCATCCATTCCCGAATTGTTGGATGACCCTACCTCATGAATCCCTTTAGGATTTGGAAGTGTTTGTGATGGAAACCTCCCTCTCTCTTGTACCTCGAGCAACTTGTTGATCTTGGTGATTGAATACTGTAGGTTATCAATTTTTACAGTTCGGTGCTCTGAGCCCATCCCATTCTCTTATTCGGTGTACTTTCTACGATTATCAATTCTTGCTTGATTGCACATTAGTTCCTTTTGTTCTCGACAAACAAAGTTGCCCACCACCTTACTCGAATTTAATAAGGCTTGTTCTCTTGGAAGGATGGTGGTTGTTGTATTTGTGAGGGGAACAGGCGGGTTTGGCACACAGGAATTGCATAAGCGGGGGGTTGGGTCTCCATGCGAGGTTAGGAGTGATTCCTCGATTAGGTGTAGGTATTACCATGGAGCATTGGATTTGTTGGCTTGTATTGACCTACGGTGTTTGCACATTGGAGCATCAAATCCTTCAGCTGCGGGGGCCATAGGACATGGTTCCTACGGGTGCACGGGGATTGGAAATTGGTGCAAGGATTGGGCTTGTCTGCGGGATTTTTCGATCCCATCACCTCTTGAGTTGTTTGCTGAAGCTCCTCGAAACTTTCCACTACTTAGGGTTGAAATCAGCTCTCGTCTATTTCTTAGTGAGGGTATACGTCCACCCCTTAGGTTGGTAGTGGTTTTATCCTATCCATTTCTCCACAGGAGTTAGGCTCATCGACCCTTAGAAGTTGACCACGTAATTTTAAAATCCATGGCTTCATCGGGATACTTACTTAGAAAGTCTACGGCACATAGTTTCAAAGTTACTGTGGCGGGAGGCTAACATACTGCATAGAGTGGTTCACCAACATCCATGTATCAAACCCATGGTGTGGACATGCAACGGTAGTTTCCATAAATCTCTCCCAACCTTTGGTAAAATCTCTCACCATCTGAAATTTGCAAGGTGTAAATTTGTCTTTTCAAATTGTGGTCTTATGAGCGAAGAACTTCTTCGAGAGTGCACTTTCTTGACTCAGCGATTTCTAAATGGTTCTAGGCCTCGATAAGAGTTGAGCCATATCTTGACCTTGTCCTTTAGAGTCAATGGAAGTACCTTTAGCTTCAGCAAAATCCACATGTCATCATACCTTCCTTAAAAGGTGAGTCTGACTCCTCAAAATCCTAATATGAGTGTATGGATTTTCATTTCCATACCATGATATGTGGGAGTAGAGGTACGAATATAGCCTCAACTGCTACATCTTGTTGAGGAGAATGATGCTGAGGATGGGGCACTAACCACAAGGAGAATTGGATCTTGATCCCTCATGTGGTTCTGAGCATTTGGATTCATGGGGTTCCTGGTTGACTCTGTTGTTCTGGTATGGGATCCATTGGTATCGGTTAATTTTGTAACCTCACTATCTAGGTCAAGTTATTATCTTGATTCTATGCGATCTACACGATGTCTCTATCCCAGCATTTGCATACACGGTTATTTACACAGAATTATAGAGACAACGAGAGCAACAAACAACTTGCAAAAGATTAAAATTAACTAACAACAATAAAGCGGCGAATGAAAAAGCGGCTGAATGTGAAGCATGATTACGATTCTGCTAATTTACTAAAGCGGCGGTTCTGCAGTGGAAGTTGCAAAAATTAAAAGGTTACCTTCACTTGTGATGAGTGGATCACGAAGTACTCTTGACCATTTGTAGTTTGGCACCATCCCGACGGCGCCATTTGATTCGTGCCCACGCAGTGGGGCTGAAATTTAAAATCAACAAAATTTATATACACCTAAGTTCCCTACTACTGCCAGTAGTCAAGCTCACTGCCCGGTATAGTGAGATCTAGGAATTCGAACACGGGGATGGGTTTTCATCCTTTAAAAGTAGTTTTGCATCAGTGCATGAAGGGTAGGAGGCTTTCTATTTGGACTCTTTGGAATTGTGTTTCAAAAGCGATTAGGAATGGATTTGAGCGAGAATTATAAGCGAAAGTAAAGGTGAAAAAGTTAACTTTGAAGATTTAGGTCACTAACCTTGGCAAGTTAGGCCCGAATATAAGTGTCCTCGGGTTTATCCCTAAGCGTTAGCATACGACTATAGTCGAAATTTGGCATCTTAGGATCCATGTTAACTAACCAAACCTCACCCATGAAGCAACTCCTATTTGAGTCAATGCAATTTAGCATGCGATTATGGCCCACTTTTAAAACCACAACACATTAAATTATCATTTGAGGCTCGTAAAGACCATGAACAACGATTTACATCTCCTTTGTACTTTATCCTAAGCATGGAAGTATTGGCCAAAATAATAACAGTAAATGTTATTTAACCTAATTTGAAGAACCCTAACATGTAAATGTCTCGGAATTTCGTAAAGACCATCTAAAAGAATCACGATTACTTCTCTCTCAGATATGTACTTGATCTGAAGCATGGAGAGTATTGGCGAATCGATAACACATTCAATGTTATCTGACCATGTTTTGAGAATATAAGGGCCATAAATACCTACCACCTGTAGCTTTTTTAGTACAAGAGGACAACATGCATATGCCCCCACCATAAGCTAGCTTCCTTCCTCTTCAAAGAAAGGAAACCTTGAAGCACATCTCTTGAGTTGTCATCCTCGAGAGGGGGTGTTTGGCGTAGAAAGGGGAGAAGAAAGAAGAGAGAGAGAAGAGAGAGAAAGAAATAAAAGCGAAACTAAAATAAAAGACTTTATGTACAAAAATAAAAACTTTACAAAATTATTCTCTCTCCCCAATTGTTGCTTGGGTTACAAAGCGAGAGGGTTTATATGAAGTCACCTGTTACATGAAAATACGAAAAACATCGACTTGGCTAAGTTATAGGACGATTAAATAATACACACCAAGTTTGGAGTCGGTTTGGCATTAATTGCAAAACATGGCGAGAGGGCATTAGATTTAAGCTAGGCTGCAAAATTTCGCTAAATAAGCGAAATACCGAATCAGCAACATGAAATTTATTTAAGGATGGCCCAATTCGCTAGCTAATGAAATTTCGCTAAGTAGCGAATTCTTGTAAGTAGCGAAATCGAGTTATTTACTAAGCTAAAATTGGTGCCTAGAAAGTGGGATGGGTTTAGCGAAATTTGGTGTTTTCGCTAAGGTTACCTTCGCTAAGGTTGCGAAATTTTTGGCAATCTTAGCCCAGTACTATAACAGCGAAAATTCCAGCTTTGTTAATCCTTCACTTCTTTTCAAATCACACTTGTATTTGTCAATTTTCTTCACTTTGCCTTGGTTTCTCATTGATTCTTGGGCTGGTTGATGTTTGAGACTTGAATTCGACTTCATGATTCATCCTTTGTATTGAGATTGAACTCAAGAGTGCACAAATACCTACAAGCTTGACCAATACCCTCTAAGCGGCATAAATTGCTACTAAGAAGACTTGAACACTTCAATTGGCATAAATGACATGATTAGTGCGCAAAAAGCACCAAAACCTATCTAATACGGGGTTGAAATAGCACTTTTGGGCACTAATCAGCGGCAAGCATATGAGGCGGGAGGCGCCTCTGTAAAATCTTGGTCGGCTGGTGGTGTCTCGCGGTCCCTTTCGAACGCCATCTCGTGATGAGGCGGGTGGAGCGATCTACGTAACCCTTTGTTGGCCGGCGGTATAAAGCGGGCCGAGCTGCTGAAATATCGAGCCGCTGCGAGTACTGCGGGCGATCATCAATGCGGCGAAGCTCACGCGGACTAGGCGATGCTCACAGGCACGTCATCGAGTGGTAGAGCTGCGGTACCACTCATTGGGTAATATCTTGCCTAAAGGTCGCTGAAAGGCAATAGCGAATAATCCTCGATCAATCTCATGGACTCCGGTATCTGGGGATCCAGCCCTCGACGAGGAGGTGTCGTAGTCACGACTCACGATGGAGGCGGTCTGCGATGGAGTCGCACATTCCGAATGGGGTTCCCTACGAAACGATGGCCGTTTGAGGAAATCCTTGGCGACCCGGCATTGAGGTGATGAAGTCGCCTCCGCGGTGGTCTTATTTGGTAGCGGCTGGCGGGGATGAGGTGTTGGCGTGGGCAGATGCGGGGCCCGGCTTGGAGAGCTGGGCCCTCCGGGCATCTCCGGCGAATACGGGTGATGGGGCGGGGTCATCAGGTGAATACGATAATGACGAAATCCACTGAGGGCTCCCTCGGGTACGGCCTCGGGGATCGGTGATGAAATGCTTGGAGCCAGGAATTTGGAGGCTGGGGCCTCCCTCTCGGGTGGTAGATCTGCCGTGACCAGTTCTGGGACCCACCTGGGAGTGGAACCATGCGAGATCGAGCCAAAATCTTGGAAGCGGCTCGACTCCTTTGCTTGAAAATCACCGGTGAGGCTTTGTATCTCTGAGCCTTTGAGGCTCTGAGAGGCGGTTGGTCCACTCTGAGATCAAGGTGATGAATCGGGACTCACTTGGGCGAGCGGCTTGATACGGACTAGCTAAGCGAGGCTCGATAAGCGGTCGAAATCTTTGGGACGGGGCACGGCGTTTGGCGAACGAGCACGCCGATCCCCGAGCGCGATGGAGGCTCAGCGAAGGCTCGGCGGCGGCTGGTCTGGGGCGTGTCCGGTCGTAGTGGGCGCGCGCGCGTGGTGGATGCTCGGTCGGGGCTCGGGCCGCTGCTCGGACAAAGGTGTAGGTAAGAGCGGATGCGCGGGGCGGAGGTGATGGCGGCTCAGTCACGGTAGCAGCGGCCGGTGGCCGGTCGCGGTGTCACAGGCGGCTAAGGTTGGGAGCTGGAGGCTTGACAAAGAAGCCGCTAGGGAAATATGGAAGTGGTATTTGGCTATCCCCCTCGGGGTTTATATAAGAACCAACATGGGCAATGGGGATCGCTACCTTGATTTTACCGTATTTTTGTAATTTGAAAACATAAGCCAAGTACACTACACGCATTTCAAAATTTTAAATTAATTAATAATATATAAAATAAAATTATTATTATAAAATTTACTATATGTGCTATAATTAAAATTTAAAACACATCTTATACTATCTGAACTAAATTACTAGAAAATGAAAAATACTAAGTTAAAATTTCAAAAATAAGCGAAATATCAAAATTAACTAACTTAAGGCAGAGAAAGTAAAGATTGTAGGCGCAATTCGGTTTTACGAAAACACGAACCAGTTCAATCCCGAAATTTACTCAAGAAATTGAGGAGGAATGATCTCCTCAGCGCACGATGCTTTGAAATTTGATTCCATTTGTGTTGGGTGACAGCCCGATTGTTTGAAGTGGTCGCAGCGTGGCTTTTGAATTCGAGCAGTGGCTTGCTGTGTACAGTGGTGATGTAAGACCAAAATTTGCTTTATCTCATATTTGATTACTCCACAGATTCACGGGCACTTTGTTTTCTGCACATTGACCATTTTAGGCTCAAGCACACAGGTTATATGATTTTCATTTCTAGAAACTCATGTTTATTGTTCAAATGAAAGATGTTCCCAACTCAAGGTCATGTTGCAAAGGTAAGTTGCATGACTCCATTCCGGCATAATTTATGATTGCATTAAATTTGTGGCCAAAATGGTCTTCCACAAGATGATTAGTACATGATTGGGTTCACTTGCAGTGGCTCGGTGTCAAGCACCACAAAATCTTGGGTAGTAGAATTTGTCCTATTTTCACCAATACATCCTCAACTATCCCTTAGGAGTTTTCAACGATCTATCGACTGATGAGGATGTGATGTTGGTAGGTTTAAGTTCACCTAAACTAGCGCATCTCTTGAATACGACATTAGATTCTGCGGCTCCTAAATGCTTGATGATTTGTCTATGCACTTCCACCAGTAATGGCCGAAATTGTGGGAGATCTGGATCCTTGTATTTAGCCAGGAGTATTTGCTTTGGATTATGGCCCGACTTGCTCGGTGAAATACCTTCTTCTCAATGCCTAATCCTTCTTAATTGTGCAAAGATCTTTCAAAATTTTGCATCGTGGGGACTTGTTTAATTATGTCAAAGAGAGGTATATTAACCTTCACTTGCCTTAAGACCTCTAAAATGCACGCTGTTGAGATACTTCTTCTTACCTCTAGTGCTTATGGAAATGGTGGTATGCGGTATTTCATTGGACAGATCCTCCTTTAGAATATGCTGATTAAATTCTTCTCCCTGCCTAGGTTCTTCAACAGGTTTTGGCATAGGTTGATCAACCTCTTTTCCACTCCTCAGGGTAATTATAGCCTTAACTTCATCCATTCCCGAATTGTTGGATGATCCTACCTCATGAATTCCCTTAGGATTTGGAAGTGTTTGTGAAGGGAACCTCCCTCTTTCTTGTACCTCTAGCAACTTGTTGATCTTGGTGATTGAATACTGTAGGTTGTCAATTTTACGGTTGCGGTGCTCTCGAGCCCGTCATTCTCTTATTCGAGTGTACTTTCACAGTATCAATCCTTTGTGCCGGTTGCACATTGATTCCTTTTTGTTCCTCAACAAAGTTGCCTACCACCTTACTCAAATTCAATATGGCTTGTTCTACTAGGAAGAGGATGATGGTTGGCGTGAGGGGAGCAGAGCGGGGTTGGCTACAGAGTGCGTAGGCGGGGTTGGGTCTCAGCCAGGAGGTTAGGAGTGATTCCTCGATTGGAATTGTAGGTATTACCCCATATGGAGCATTGGATTGTGTTGTGGTTTGAATTGTCTACGGTGTTTGCACATTCGGTATTAGTCCTTCAGCATGGGGGCCATAGGACATGGATTACACTAGGTGCGGGGGATTGGAGTGGTCTGGGGTTGGACTCCTGCAGGGATTTTGAATCCTTGCATGCACCTCTTTGGAGTTTGTTGCCTTGACTCCTCTACCTTCCTGACTGAGGTTGAAATCTAGCTCTCAATATATTTCTTTTTAGCAGATTTTATCATCCCACCTTATGCCAGAGTAGGTCTCATCCCTTTTAATTCTCTCTAGAGGTTATGCTCATCTGAGCCCTTAGAAGTTCAATACGTAATTTAAAATCCATGGCTTCATCGAGGTTATTTTGCTTAGAAAAGTCTCTCCTCCACGCGCATAGTTTCCCAGCTGCCTCATGGCGGGAGACATACCACCGTAGAAATGGTTCCTGACATCAAAGTATCAAACACGTGATGTGGACATGCACTAATGGTTTCCAAAAATCTCTCCAAACAACGGTAAAACCTCTGCCATCATTTGCAAGGTGTAAATTTGTCTCTTGGTGTGGTCTTATGAAGGCAGCTGAGAGGAACCACCGAAATTAGGCTTTCTTGGCTCGGTGATTTCTGTGGTTACAGAGCCTCGGTGGAGTTTAGCCAAATCTTGGCCTTGTCCTTTAGGGTCAATGGAAATGCTTTTAGCTTTAGCAAATCCATGTCCATCATACCTTCCTTAAAGGTAGTGCAAACCTCCTCAAAATCCCTAATATGAGTGTATGGATTTTCATTTTCCATACCATGATATGTGGGGAAGTAGAAATTGCAATATGGCCCCTCAACGCTACATCTTATTTGAGGAGGAATGATACGAGATGGGGCACTTGCTAACTCTAGGAGGGTGGATGTGATCCTGTAGTTCATAGGCTGTTAGGATTCATTGGGGTTCAGTGACTCTGTTGTTCTTGGAGTAGTGGATCAAGCGGTATGGTGTGTCTGCTTGACCCCATTGGCAGGTCGGGTTATTATCTTGATTCTATACGAGTCTTCACAAGTTCCTCTGTCCCGACCTTGCATACACAAGCTGATTACACAAGGCGAGACACAACAAAGAGCACAAACCAACACCCAAGGTTAAAGTTCAGCTAAAATAAAAGCGTTTGTGTATAAGAAAACAAAAGCAGTGAAGTGCTATGAGAAGTAGTGACTTGCAATTGCAGTGGGTTTCAAAGAGTTAAAAGATTACCTTCACTTGTGATGTTTGATCACAAGTACACACTTCAACCATCAAGCGTGGTTTGGCACCATCCAAACAACGGCGCCATTTGATCACCGTGCCCGCAGTAGGCTGAGGTAAAATCAACAAAATTTATATACACCTAAGTTCCATACTTTGCGTGGTGAAACTACTGCCCGGTATAGTGGTCTGGGTCGAACACGGGGATGGGTTTTCATCCTAGGAATGATTTGCATAAAAAAGCGAAGGTAGGAGAAGCTTTCTATTTGGACTTTTTGGATTTGTTTCAAAACAGTGTGATGAGTTTGAAAGCTGAGAAATTGTAAAAACTGAAAGTGAAGTGTAAAAAAGTTAACTTTGAAGATTTAGGTTACTAACTTGGTAAGTTAGGGCAAACAAGTGTCCTCGGGTTTTATCCTCGCGTTATGACAAGCAACCTATAGTCCAAGGCATAAGCAGGATCTATATTTAACTAAGCGAACCTCACCCACTAAAATCGACTCATTTGAGTCGACACGGGTAACATGCATGATGGCCTCTTTACCAGTTTGAAACCCTAACATTAAACATCATTTCGTTGGCTAAGTAAAGACCATTTTAAAAAACCCGCAGTGCATCCCAGCAATAAGTATACTTGTATCCTAAAGCATGGAGAGTATTGGCGAATCAATAACATTAAATGCTATTCAACCCTAATTTGAGAAGATGAGGGCCATAAATACGATTACACCTTAGCTTTTAACACCAAAGGACAACACATGCATATGCCCAGCTATAGCTAGCTTCTTCACCTCTTCAAAGAAAGGAGGCTTAGTAAGCATCTCTTGAGTTGTCATCCTCGAAGGGGTGTTTGGAAGCCTAGAAAGTAAGGGGAAAGAGGAGAGAGAAGAGAGAGGAAAATAAAACCCTAAATAAAATGCGAGACTTTATTTATAAAAATGAGAAACTTACAAAATTTCTTCTCTCCCAATTATTGCTTCCCCCAAAATTCTATATTTATTACAAAGAGAGGGTTTATATAGGCCACCTCGATACATGAGAAGCCTACAAATTTGGCTAAGTTAAAGGACAAGAGAGTAATACACCAAATTTAGAGTCGGTTAGCATTAAATACAAAAACATGACGAGGCAGTGAATTTCGCTAGGAGTGAAGAATTTCGCTAGGTAGCGAAATCACAAGGCAGCATAGAAATAGGAAATTCGCTAAGGCTTGGCAATTTCGCACAGCTAAGCGAGAATTTAGCTGGCAAGCGAGGAATTTTAAATGATGTAATCATGAGGGATTTCGCTAGGAGCAGGTGCTAGCGAAACCACGATGTCTGGCGAAGGCCACAGTTTCGTGGACTGCGAAAATTTTAGGCTAGGCACGCGAATTTTACTTGATCCCGGTAGTACTCGGGGCTTAGAAAAATTAACACAGTTTCTTCGATTTTCATGCTTTGCCTCGCATCTTCTTTGCGTCGATTTTTCTTCACTTTGCCTTGGGTTTTTCATTGATTCTTGAGAAATTTGGTTGATGGGCGACACTTGAGTTCAAACTTCATGATTCATCATACATCTAGATATTGAACTACAAAGTCATGAAAACTGAAAGCTTGACGAAAATACTCTGAAATGGCATAGTGCTACTAAGAAGACTTGAACACTTCAATTGGTATAATGACATAATTTAATGCACTTAAAAGCACTCCAAAACCTATCTAATATAGGGTTAGTGCACTTTGAGCATTAATCGAAGTCAATTTAATTGAAAAACAAGGATTGCATTGTTTTACGCATCTAACTTCAAGTCAGGTTCAAGGTTGGTTTCTACTCTTTATAGTATACAAAACTAAACTGTTGAAATTGTTTTACAAACAACATAATCATTGGATCCTATTGAAAAATAAATTGTTTTCCTTTCTCATCTTCATAATTATTCACTTAACTCCCTAGGTCTTTCACAATTTTATTACTGTTTATTGCCTTTCCAAATTCCATAAGCTTGTTGTTCATATTGATCTCCCTTTAATGTAGGTAATTCCATCCTTGAGATCAATCGGGTCTTTAGACATGTGTTAGGCTTGGGCGGGTAGGATGAGGAACTTTTGGTTTAGATTACCTGAACTTTTTCTCTCTTCTTTCTCATCACGCCCCCTTTTTTCCTCGTAGTTTCTTTAATAAACTCCCCCGAACTTCATTTTTTGGGACATCCTTGATTTCTTCCATTAGAAGCTTGTATGCTCCATTTCTCATTTGTAATTCAATGGGGAGTTTCTTTGTTTGTCACCATTCGGGGATAGTGCAATGTTTTACCTTCTTGGAGCTTTCTAACACCATAGTGAACTTTGGGTTAGTAACTCCCATACGGATGGCATTTGATGGGATTTTGAATTGTTTTGAACTGGGACAATAGTTCGAGAGAATTAGGCCACAATGTAAAACTTATCCCTTTTTATTGTATTTCTGTTTTTGACCCTTTTCTTTCATTCCCCTTTTTCTGTCTTTTCTCCTTGAGTTCTTCTAACCTCCCCCAAACTTGATTTCCTTCTTCTGCTTTTCAGTTCTTGGGTAATCAACGGTTCTTCTTGGAAGATTGATTCTTTTGGAAGGTTTAGGGCTTAAATTGGCTGGGTACGATAAGGCTTGATTGGCTCAATTTACGGAACTAGGTATATGCTTTAGCATATAGATAGGGATGGCTTGAATGGCTCAAACTTTCCAATAATGGCCTGCATCATATCTTGTTAGCTGTATCACCTAGGATTTCGCCTCAATCAATAATCTAACAAGTTCTAGAATCTGGGTTAGCTATTGTTATGAACCATTACGAGTTCCTTGATTAATTTTTGTTGATGAGTAGTTAAACTCTTTAGTATCCAACAGGTTCCTTGACTCATTGTTCATACCACAATCTCAAAAATATGTTTTGACTTACCTCTATTTCATTGCCTCTGATACGGACTTAACGGTTAGACTTAAAGTCACTTTTGCATTTGTGTTTCAATCAAGTTGTATTCACTTGGCCTTATTCTACATTTAGTTTATTTCTAATCTAAGCGCTTCATTGACACGACTCATGACATCTCGTGGTTTATTACGGAACTAATTCCCTACACTTTTACTTTCCGAACTGCATCACAAAGCAACACAACATTGAACAAACAAATTCGAAATAGCACACATGTGATTCAATTCAAATTTCTCATTTTATTTAAAGTTAAATTACCTTGAGTTGGATACAATTCAAATGGGATAAGGAGGGTAAGAAGTCAATTTGGGAAAGTCTATACTTTTGGAAGAGGCAACAAATATATTAGGGATCTAAGGTCTAAGGTATTCAAATATGAGGCGCTGGGAATGGAGAATTTCATTTCCCTTCTTTCCCTTTCTCTTCTTAGTTTCCCTTCTACTCAACGATCTTATTAGAAGATCTGCATTGGAAGAGATCAACCTTTTTGTTCAGCTCATCACGCCTCTTCCCCAGGCCATTCATTGTATTCTCCATTTCGATCATGACCTCTAAAATTTTGAGAGATTGGCCTTGTTAATTAGATCCAAATTTTCGGCCATTCTTTACTTTGTAGGATTCAACATCCCCTTTTGCTTCTTGTCTCTATCATCAGGTTGTCAAAATCCTTCGTAGAACTTGTATAAGGAGGCTTGAAGCCCTTGATTTGCTCCCCAAATTTGGCTTCTTGTTCTGTATCTCTTTTCTTTATCAATGTGAGGAGTTGAGAATCACGCTCAAGTACAGTTGTTATAAAAGCTTCATGACTTAGTTTGAGTTTACGCCTAACGATTGTGATCTCTTTCCTTCATTTCTTTCTTAAACTCTTCCCACTGCTTTGCCCCGAAATTTTCTCATCTGTTCCTCTCTCTTGGATTCGGCTCTTCTCCCCCACTTACGGTCTCTCTTCTTTGTAGCTCCACGTCTCATGCTCCTTTTCCTTCTGTTTAGCTCTTCCTCCCCTTCTTTGGTCTCTTCTTTTCAATTCTTTTCATAAATGCTTTCTACGAATTCTTTGTAGGTTCCACTCCTTCTCTCTTTCATCCATTCTCTTTTGCATGGCATTGAGCTTCCCGTGTCGAGCTTGTTCTCTTGTGCTCCCCTTGAGCTTTCTCCATGTTAAATTTACATTACGCACGGAGGAGAGCGAATTTAAGGAATGGAAGTCTGGCAAGAGCGCCTTCATCTTGCACTTTCATTATGCAAAATGAAATCATTGTTGTCGAGTGAGTTTTAAGGTGCTCTTTGCTCCTTGATCGGCAACCCTCTAAGTATCCTTTTAAGTCTTTCATTGGAGCTTCATCTCTTTTTCTCTACCTGACACCCCCGCTTTTCTTAAGTTTCTTGGTCCTTTGCTAACTCCTGTCAGAAGGAGTGGTGAAGCTCTGGGTACTTCTTCTTAGTTCCATACTCCTTTCACTTTGACCTTGAAGACATAGAGCGTTTGATTTGTTCTTGGGTGAGGAATAAACCTCCTTTTTATTCCCTTCATGATACCTCGTGATAGAATTTTCAATGACAACTCCTACATTGATCTTGTATCCTTTTTAGGATGGCATACGGCTTAACACGACTTCTTGTTCCCTCAGCATTGCACATGTTTTATTTGGAACCAAAGCAAGCCCGGTAAGGCCGTGCCGCTTCCTCGGTGAGGCTTCCCCTGTTAAATGTTCTTGGCCTTCCTTCTCCTTGGTTTAGTTTTGCCTTACCATTAGTGAGCTGTGACGATCTTTTTCAAAATGCGGTTTTTCCAAAAGTTTCTTGAATTTGGAACCATGTTTCGTGCAACGCCATGCCATAGGCTCGTTGATGATTAGCCTTAACTTCCATCATGAAACCCAGATTCTCTAACAAAAACCGCTCCATCCTTCCATAAAGATTTGAGACCAAACTCTCTTACCGATCTTTGTATACCACGATTTTTGGTGTGCGCGAGACTCTCCCGCCCCTCTGCGCCCATCCTGCAAGAGAAGTACTGAGATTTTGAAATCTCCCTCTCGCAGCAAACATTAACACCTTGTTTCCAGAGTATTAGATGACTTTATGAAATCTTCTACTTCTTCTTCTTCTCTCACCTTTCCCTTTCCTTTTTACGCTCTTTCTTTGGAGTTTACTTAGGAGCTTGGTGTTTCGATGGCACCTCTCCCTAATTGTTCTTCTTGTGAATCTCGTCCCAAAAGTGTTCTTCTTGACCAGTTTGTCTTCTTCAAGTTTGTTCATGTTCCCTCATAATCTACGTCTAGGTTGAGGAATTTGGGGTGGGAATTTCGGCCATTGGAAGCGGAAGAAGCTTTTCAAAGGTTTTGGTTCGGGGTTTGAGATTCGAAGGGAGGAAGAAGGTGAATAGCTATGTGGTTTAGGAGTGAATGATAAAGTTTCCAACGGTTGCAGATTGATCAATGTTTGTGGGCTATTGCTTCATTAAAAGCACGTCGCGACTTCAATTTCGCTCTTTTTATTTGAGATCATTGAATTTAGGGCTTTTTAAGAGTGAGTTAATGGCATTAAAGCTCTTTTATGTCGCGACAAGCTAAGTTTGTCGCGACATCAGTGGATTTTTAGGAATTGTTTGACTATCATGTTGCGACATCATTTTTCATTTTGAATCTTAATTCTCTGTCACGACTTCACAGAGGTGTCGTGACATATATCTTCTTCCTTCAATACTCACTAATTGCCCTTTAAAAACAGGTTACGACATCAATGTTTTGTCGTGACATCACTAACAATAAGCGACATAACATTTTAAATGAAGTGACTAGCTCCCTGCTTTCAAATGATCTCGGGAACCTTGAATTCTCTTATTGTTCACACAACCCTTTTTAGACCATCTCTTGAGGCATCTCGGCAAAGATTTAACATCCCGATTCAAGAATATCTACAGGAATTGGGTTAGGGAGAAGGTTACTCCTTTTTCTCATGTTGTGACTTCTCTGCAAGGATTTCTTTGGAATTGTTCTGTGGTGCCTTGCCATTCATATCTTTAAACCTTGCATAAACTACTGATATTCAAGAAAAAAATCTAATTAAACTTCTGATTGATTTCTAGAAATTAAATCTATCCTTACAAAGAAAACAAATCGACCTAATTTTCGTAGTAAAAAGAAAAATAATTCAAAAGCTAAAAATCGAATTAAATCCTTATATGGGTTGCATTAATTTTGCTTTCAGTTTTAAGTCCTTATTGGACTTCTTGTTGTGAGTACTTCTTCTTCTTCCTTAAGAACCCCGATTGATTCTTCATTCTCTTCTCTGTTTAGATAATGCTTTAACCTCTGTCCATTGACCTTGAATTCCTCCCCATTCTCGAGTCCTCGGTGTCCTTTGCTTTCGAATGTAGTACTTGACTACCAGCGTGTATATTACCATTTAGTTTTAATTTCCACGGAAACAATTTGATGCAGAATTAAGCAATGAGAACTGTTCCACTTCTCTGAGCTCTTTTCTCAAAATTCTCGATCCATGCCATTTCTTTGTCTTGTCTTTATATATTCTAGCTATCATGGAAAAGCTCATTTCCGATTCTTCAGGTTCCAGACAGGTTGGAAGCGATCTTCTTCCACTTCACGACCTTAAATCGAAGTTTAACTTCTTGATGGCCCACATTGCTGCATTTTGATTGAGAGGTAGATGACATGGTTTGCAATGACTACGTATGGGGACATTCGATGGGGGTTTTGTATGTCTGATCTGTGAAAGCCCGAGTGCATCATGAAGTTTGGAAGACCAATCCTTCTGCCAGGCTCACCCCAGTCTTTAGTATTCTTTTGATCTCCACTGTTGGAATTCCTTGTGGGACAGGTGGGGATGATAAAGCTAAACTCATGTGCTTAAATCCCATCTTGCTCATGAGCTTTGCAAATATTTTGTTACATGAGAAGTGGGTTCCCAGTCACTAATGATAGTTCTGGGTGTTCCAAATCTGCTCAAATATTCTTTGAGAAACTCACAAGCGTATTAGCATCCATTCCTTGGACAACCCTTCCACCCATTTGGAAACGTAATCTCTTCAGTAGAAGTATGTATAGTTTCCAAATGATGAGATAGGAAAGGTCCCATCAAAATCTATTCCCATTTACTTGAATTTATCACCATAATACCTTTGAGGGCATTTCATTCCTATGCGATGCTTCGATCTTTGGCATCATCGCACAATTTAACCCGCTCGGCCTGATCTGCGAAGATAATTGGAGCGATAAAATCCCAGATTGGAGTATCTTGTGAGAACATTCTTTCTCGAAAAATGTCCGTATGGTGATGCATGGCATTCATTTAAAATGTTGCCTTGTTCACTTTATGGCACACATCTTCTTATTATCATGTCAGCACCTCTTTTGAATAATAGTGAGTCATCCCCAGATATAATAATACACTGCTTGTCGGTTAAGTTTTATGTACGTTGGTAAACCATTTAGATACGAAGGCATTACTCCTGAAGCGGATGTTCACAATATGACATGATGGAAGTTGGAAGGAAACCTTAAGCAATAGCATAAATGCAGGAAGTTCTGCGATTAACATCACATCTTCTTCTTCATCTTTACTTCTTTCTACTCTTCGGAAGACAAGTGATCAGCTACTCACATTTATCACATCCTTTATCCTTGATTTCCAAATCAAACTCCTTTGGACCACTGTCAATCTGAAGCTTGGCAGACGATGGTGTTTGATTCTTTGCATGATAAGTGTGAATTACCACATGGGATCCTAAATGTATTGCCTAAATTTTTCTGAAAACCAAATACTATGGCTAGCATCTCCTTTTCGGTTGTTGAGTAGTTATAACATGCTTCATTTGAAGGTCTTACTAGCACTAGTATATGGCCACTGAATACTTTCTCTTTTCTTTGCTGACCTGGCTCCATGGCGAAATCGCGGCATCACACATTATTTCAAATCCACTGATCCCATTACAGTGCAGCCATTATAGGTGCTTGTACCAATCGATTTTGATTTCTTGAAGCATCCTTCACGAGAGTCATCAAAAGTGAACCTTGTATCTTTTTCGATGTCGCATAGTGGTGCGGCTATTTTGAAAAGTCTTTTGATGAATCTCTGTAAAATCCGGCATGCCCCAGCTTCTTACTCCACTATACTTGTGGTAGGTGGTAACGAGTTTTGATAATGGATACCTTGGATTGGTCACTTCTAAGTCTGTAGCGAAATTTTATGCCCAGTAAATGCAACCATCAGCGTAAAATGGCATTTCCCGGTCGATTATAATTGTTTGTCTTGGCATCTTTGGAAATCTTTGTTTCCCGGATTGTTTAAACATTGATCAAAGCGGATCCATGCAGTGAAGTCATCCATGAAAATTTATCGCCTTGGCCGGAAATGCGAGAATATTGACGCCATGCACCTTTGGAATGTAGTAGGAGCATTACGGCCAAAATGGCATCATACGACGAAAGGTACCATAGGGGCATGTGAGGAATGATCTTCATCTTGATCCTGGATGACAGCGATCAGTTGTCATGGACAACATCGCAAAGTGAGTGTCACGCTAACACATCGACATCGATCAATGAAAGCCGAAATGATCTTTTACAGTTTCTTTGAATTCAACTTCACATGTCGATACATACCCTCCATCGTATCTTGTTCTTGTTGGAGATAAATTCATTTTTCATTTAGATCCACATTAAGCCTTTCTTTGGAACCACATAGTTAGGGCTCACCCAGTCTTATGCAAATAGCATATATAAAACCGGCATTGTGATTTAGGTACCTCGCTTTGGGCTTCTTCCTTCATCCTTTGGATTCGATCTCCTTTGGTGTTCTACGGATGGTTTGAAGTCTCTTACAAGAATCTTATGCATGCAAATTGATGGTGATACCCTTCGGCTCTTGATGGACCAGTAGCGATTCCTTATGCTTTCTTAATATTTTGGTGATCTTTGTTCCTCGGCATCAGCGATGCAAAGGTGTTGAAATGATCCTTTAGTTTTTCTTTGGTAATTCAGGTAAGCATACTTTAAATGACATGGCAACTCTTTCAAAACTAGTCATACATATGGTTTCATAATGAATTTCCTCTTTTTCAATATTATTTTCCCCATTGTCATTTTACATTTGCTTCAGGCTCATCATAGTTTCTAAAGAATGAAAAGCGTTGTATGAGTCGGAACTGAACATCTTGATTATCTTGGAATTCATCTCTTTTCATTGATAAAAGCGGAGTATTAAATATTGTTAACATCGGGGTTGGAGAATAGACAAAATCTGCTACATTCTGACTTTCCTTGTCTCTGTCTATGTACCTCCATACTTTTGATCAAGTTAAGCGGCTTCTTCTCTGACCTCGAGATGAGAGCTCCTTTTTGCATGTCGTCGGGCGGCTCCAGGTAGCTAGATTGATCTTCCGGGTGCGAAGTGCTTGTAGATCTTCTTCCATGTCGGAATGAGTGAGTCTATTGGAAAAACAAATTTCTGACATCTTACAGGCTCCTTCGAGTTTCACCATCGATATATCGTCACATTTGAAGGTAAGGTGGTGGGAATAACGCCACTGAGCTTAGTTTCTTGGCGAGAAAGGCATCAAGTGATACTAGCTCACGGAGTCACGAGAGAGCTTCACGGAATTGATTCCTCGACACTACAAGGAATCGTGACTCGCGGGTGCTGTGCTACTTGTGATTCTTTTACGATTCTTTGCAGCGTAGTGGCGGTGAGATTCACTATTCCTTCTGCCTCTTTCTTTTCTTGCACCAATTATGTCTAGCCAGAATTTTGCATAGAGTGGCATCGAGGTTACCGCCCGATAAAAGGCATCTTGATCTCGGCTTAAGGAGGTTTCAAAACCTTGAGCTACTCCTCTATCTTGGATTTATTGGGTCTGGAAATGGAATTGCCAGTCACAGATCTTGGATGTTCTTCCCTTCTACTCCTTTTTCTTTCTCCGATGTCTCTTCACATACAGTCTTGCTCCTTCTTTATTTCTTTTGCCATCTTTTGCTCATCTTTTCTATTTCCTTCCCATTTCCCTCGTTTATCTGACCGTGGGTCTTTTGGATTTTCTTTGTCATAGGAAGTACTTTCTTACTGGCTTTGTAGGGTTGAGTAATTTGCCCTACGTGTCCTCAGGTTCCCCCGAGGGGATGCATTGGTGGTGTTAAAATTTGAGAATTAGTACTTGATTCTTTTGACTCTGCAGGCTTTTGTTCATGGGGTTCAACAGCTTCTTATTATCCCCATGAAATCGACATCGTTCTTCAAAGATTAGACTCCTCGACCACGATATTCCATTTCTGTGCTCATTTCACTTCTTCAGCTATTCAGCTCTTTGGAACCTTGTTGTTGATACCCTTATTGGGGGTTATGTCCATGCCTTGGGCCTTGTAAACCCCTCACCATATAGAAGTTCTCATGGTTCCTCGGTCTTCGGGTGATAGTAATGTTTGGCGAGGTTAGTATTGGGTTTGAAATGGTAAGGCTCTTGGCTCACCCGAATACTTAACCTCTTGACATCATAAATTGTTCTTGACTGACTCTCGGCACTTTCCTTGATAACTCTCTTTGGCCTCTGCTTCATGGACGAGTGCGACCTCCCTTTCTTGTTTGTCCATTCGTGCATAATAGCATCAAGCTTTGCTTATAGCATTCATCTTGCTTCGACTCCATGATCCCCTTTCCTCTGCTGCTTCCTTTTGAAAACTCAGAAGGAGTTTTCATATTACATTGCCGGTCTTGATGACTCTTGCCTCTTGACATTTCAGCGAATGCTCCTGACATAGTATCAATGATCCCCTTTGATATATCATTCAAGGCATGATAGCACAATGTCCATCACAGTCTTGGTCCCATCCCAGTCGTGGACATCTTCTCGGCCAATGTAAGCAGATCTTTCCCGAGCTAAATCTGACTCTCATCTTCCCCTGCTGAAACCTGATGATTTCCCTCCTCCTTTCGGGGTGGTGATGGGGGAAGAATATGCCCAAATATGCCTCTGACTCCTCCCAGATATCCATGAGCCATGGTAGAGGTTCATACCATGTAGATCCTTTTGTATACTCTTAGAGAGAAGGGAATAGATGTAGTTTAATGACTTATGGTCTCACCCCATTCAACTTTACTGTATTAGCCATCCTGAGAAATCCTCAGGGTGTTCGTTTCAGGTCTTAGTGGGATGACCCGATCGCGTCTTTTCCTTGGACCATGAAGTGACTAATCTTGAGTTTAAGTTCAAAATTGTTGGCATCGATAACATCTTTGTCTGATTCTTTGAGTATTCATCTGAATGATTGGCTTCAATTCCTCCATGGTATCGATGATTGGAGGTCTTAATTTGTGTCACATGTCCTGATTTGATCTGTCCTTTCTTCCCCGCCATGGTGGTGTTTGCACTTTCCTTGTCTTTCTCAGTGAAGTGTTTTCTACAGTGAGTCAAATTGGAATCAAATCAATTTTACGCTTCCTAACCATCAAAGTTTTTAAAGAAAGCAAAACACACTTTACATTAATAAGTTAATTCAAAACAACAAATATATTCCAATATGGTTTTTGTTAAAGGTTGAGTAGTTAAAATAACCCCTTTGCTTGAAAAACTATTTTGTTACTTTTCTTTAAATGTCCAAAATTAGTATTTCCTTCTTTCATCGAATATTGATCTATCAAAATTCTTTACGATCCCCGTGACGGCGCCAGCAAAACTTGACCTCAGACGAAACACATATACAAATTTTGTAGGCGCAATTACCAAGGACTATTATCTATCCTAGAAACTACACCCATAAAACTTATTTGAGACGAAGTCTCCTAGAGTTAATCATTTTCAATTTTGGTTTTTGGCACGATCTATGGCTGCCAATTCGACAAGTAATAAAATGGATATAAGTCCGGACTCTGAATCCTGAGAGATCTCAAGGAATTTTAAATCAACTACGACTACTCAAACTCCATTACTATTTGGCCGTAAAGTGATAGTGGGATCCGACTTAAGAGTCTTTAAAAATTATACTATGAGTAAAATAAAACAAATAAAATACTTGGAATATAAGAATTAAAAAAATAAAGAATAATTAAGAAAATAAATGGACCTTTGAATGAGCTATCTTTAGAGGAACACATCAAGTATGCTACTATAGTAGTACGATTCACGTAGTTGGCACGATAAAACTTCTTGAATATTTCGGGTTTAAAATCTGTCCCGAGGTGTTTTAATAACACAATTTGGATCTCTCCATACTCCACATTTCATTATCAATTTTCTGATTCTCTCAAGACGGGAAATTAAATAACTACTTTTAAAGGGATTTCCTTAGGTATTTTTCTTTTGCAATACTTCATACCCATTTTATTATTTGTAAACCTTAGCTCCCTGAGAGTTATAAGATGAGCAGGATATCCCTGACTTAAAGTGCTCTTCCCTCAATTAAGATATATCACCCTCTCCTTGATTAGATCTCGGCTAACACGGGATTGGCCTCATTATTCGAATTGAAATTAGCTCTTTGCTTGTTTAAATTGATAACTCATTCAGCTCTTGTTCAAGTGAGAAAGAGATTCTCCAGTAAACTTGCCAACTCATTCGATCTCGAATAGCAAGTTAATATACCTTGAAATTGTTCATAACTCAGGGAATGCCTTCTCTTGTGTCCCTCGGAGGGCCTCCTTGAAATCAAACGATGAGACAAATCTTATAACGGTATAAGCCCGATATTCAAATAAAAAACAGTAAACCCAACTCCAGAAGTAAATTCGTAAACTGAAATTCAAAATTTGCTGGCTTATTGCGGAAAGATATTAATTTCGACTATAGCATTCACTTAATGGAAGTTGGATTCTCAGTCTTGAATTACGCTCTGACATTCCTCGATCATAAGAATATTGCAATTTGAAGCTGAAGAGTTGAATTCGAAATTTAATGCGAACTGAACATTCGAGTTAGTAATTTGAAAGAATAGAATTACGCATTCGGCTTACGCTCAAAATCGTGACACCCAGGATCAGAGAAAATAAAGCGAAAAAAATAAGCGATAAATCTAATCTAATCTCTACTGTCAACATTGAAGAAAAGAAAAGAAAAGAAAAGAAAAGAAAAGAAAAAAGAAAACTAAAGAAAAATGAATGCCATTCTGAGATTATAAATGCATTATCGCGACCAATTGCGTTCCTCTTACGGGTAGGTGTGTATTTATAAGTTTCGGTTGGGCCTAATCGATACGTTAGGTTGTGGATTTCCAAGTGGGTAGCCCAATGATTCTTTATTTAATCCAGCATTACTCAGTTTGTCCCTTGTCGCGACATCATCCCATAATCCACATTTATCGATCTCACATCGTGACATCAATTTAGTGCTTCTGACTTTCAAGCGTGTCTTACGATGTCGCGACCTCGATCTCGCGATCGCGACATCGGCAAGCTATCGACCTTTGGCCGGCCCATTCATGATGTCGCGACCACCGGTCTCGCGTCGCGACATCCAACTTATGTTTTGGAGGCTTCGCGGTTGCTGGTGCCGCGACTTGAGTCTCTTTGTCTTGACATCGGCAAAGGAACACAAGCTTCCAGCGATTGCTCTTGGTGTCGGTCAATCTCTTGTCGCAACAGCCGACATGGCTCTTGATCTTCACTTGATGGTTCTGAGCCGGCGACATCAATCCCCTTGTCAGCGACATCAATTCATGCCCTGCGGAGTTTCAATGGTATGCCGATGTGACCGGTCCCTGTCGCGACGACAACTTGAGTTACCTCAGCTTCATCTCACGAAACTGTCACTTAAGCTTAATGATTCTCTTGTCGCGACCTCCATCGATCCAGCGACATCATTCTTAATACGGTTAATCCTCATTTACTTATACGGTGATTCCTACTCGCGACCGATTGCTTATTTCCTTCACTTTCTGATGTCGCGACCTTCTCTCTTTGCGTGATCTTGGCCATTTGACTTCTTTTCTTACTGCGCAGGTCGCCATGGTAACAACTGTTCATTGTCGATGTCACGGCGGCGATAGATCCACGACGTGAAGTCTCCTTCTTCTTCATTTTACGGTTGCTTCACGGGTTCTTTAACTCGGCTACATTGTTCTTCAAGTAAGCCGTTTAGAAGCGGAATTTCAACTGCGCGCAACTGGATATCCATTTTGATTCTTCGCCCGCGGCTTCCTGACACCGAGGTTCCTTAAATGCTCTGCGCGCTTCTGCTTTGCAACTTGCTTGACCCGATTATCTCGTGCGTTCATCCACCTTCTGCTTCTTTTTATGTAAAAATTCTTATTTTCTTGATTCCTACGCCATTTGCAGTTTGGTTAGATTATTTCCCATAGATGCATCTTAGTATTCCTTTTTACATTAAAATCAAACAGAAAAATGGACTAAAAATAGATGACTTTTAAGCTCATCAGAGTTTCCACACTTCATCAACTTTTATAAGCATAAAACAACTCTAAAATCAAGAGCATTGAAGCACATTTTCAATTTCTCCCATTGAAGGCTGAGAATTACAAAAACTTTTTGAGAAATCCGATGGAAACTAAGAAACTGAGTGATTAAAAACATTTTGATAAACTAAAAACATGAACTAAAGACATGTATTAAAAACTAAAAAAAAACGTGTTATACTTGTTTGAAAACTTTAAGCTAATTGACTACAAAATAAAATGCTATAGTAGTTGCAGGGGGTGGAACATCATCCTCATCTTATGGCCAGTAGAGCTATGGGGATGATTAAATGAGTAAATGACTAAAAGCTGTAAATCGAATGCAGAATGAATTTCTTTGAAAGGCTATTTGTTGGAAATTTGAGAGGTGCGACTAGGCGAGATATGAAGAAATAACTACTGAGATTATCGGCCCACCCTCCTCCAGTATACATATTTGATTCTATGGGGAGGGTTTTGAGATCAATCTTTTGGGGCTCTTCCTTTTCTTTCTTTCCCTTTGTCTTCCTCGATTGATAAGGGAGAATTAGCTCTTTCTTTCTCGAGTAGCGACTATAAATCGGAAGGTTAATTCAATTTTTAGGAAACTACACTTGATTCCTCTTACTCCCGATTATGTATACGTAGTTGTTGCTACCCAGACTGTTCTTCCATAATGGTGTAAATCAAGCACACTTCCTCTGGATCTTCTTCCTCTGGATGAACATGCTTTCTGTTAAAATGAAAGATGTTGAGCTCCAATATCTTGTGTGAGTGGTTGCATAACCCATTCTCGGTTGATTGCATTTGATGTAGCGAGAATGGTCTCAATTATGATAGGCACAATTAGCTCGTATAGAGCCTTTGGTTCGATTATCGAGAACAATAAAGTCCACTTAGGATGGTAGAATTTGTCCAACTGCACCAAAATATCTTCAACTATGCCTTTAAGATTTCTTTTTAGATCTATCGCGAGATAAGGTGATGGTGGTGGAGCTTGACTCTCGACCCCATTGCTCATAAAGTGAGTAGATACTTGAGTTTACACTGGCTCCCAAATCTAACAATGAATTTCTACACAAGTTCCCCCAATGTTCACTGAAATGGTAGGACATCTAGGATCTTTGTATTTCACTGGAGTTTTGCACTGTATGATGACACTCACTTGCTCTGTTAAAAAGGTTTTATTGTCCATATTCAGTCCTCTCTTTATAAAGCACAAGTCTTTTAGAAACTTGGCATATGTTGGGACTTGCTTGATCATATCTAGAAGATGAATATTGACTTTTACTTGCCTCAGCACTTCAAAAATCTCGGATGAGTTGTTCACTCTCTTGTTACCTCTAAGTGCTTAAGGGAATGGTGGAGGCATACTCTTTTTCATCATGTCTTCTTTCCAGTCAGCATCATCTCAGGCTCTCGTCTTCTCTATTCTTGGTTTCATCAGTGGCAGGCATTGGTTCTTTCGACTTTCCTACCACTTCTTAGGTGATAAATTTGCTTTCACCTCATCAATCTTAGAGTAGAGTTCAAGCAGCTATCTTGGTGGACTCCTTATACTTGCAAAAGGAAATACAGAATATTTATAATAATTTTATTATATATTTCGGGTATGAATTGAGCAAAAGTTAGGTTTTTCCAGGAAAATTGATAAATTGTGAAAAGTGGAATGAATATTTGAGCATATGATTAAATGTTATGTGGTAAAATGAGAAATTGATTGAACCCGGAAATAACTTAAGTGTAAAAGGGCAAAAATAGAAATTTGTAAAATGAGGACCTAAGGGTCAAGAATAGAATAAGCTTAAATGCTAAATTGAATTAAATGATAAATGAAAGTGAAATGAAGACCAAAAAGGAGAGAAAATGAAAATGGATCAGTAAGCCAACATGGCCTTACACTTAAAATGAGGAATAAGACCAAATGTGGTCTTAGAAGAGCACATTTGTGCATTTGTGCCAAAAACATTTTTGAGAGCAAGTGTGGGAGAAAAGCTAAGGTTTTGCAAGAAGAAGTGATTTTAGTGGGAGATCATCCCCATTTCTTGTTTCCAAGTGATCAAGGAGGAAGAAGAAAGCTAGGGCAAAGGGTTCCGAGAGATTCAAGGTATGAACCTAAACCCTAGAAAGTTGTATTTGATGTTTGTGTTAGAAAAACCCTAATCCATCCATGGGTTTTACTCATGCTTGGTTTAGGATGATATTAGGATGTTATTGGAAGTGATTCCCATGATTTGTTTTGGGATTTTGAGGATTTTTGCAGAAAAATTGCAAAAACAAAGAAAACTAGAAATATGGGCATATCGGGCTCCTACGCTGCAGCATAGGGAATCCACGTCGCAGCGTAGACCTACGCCAAGGTGTGTAAACAGTGAAATGAAATTTAGTAACCTAGTAGTAAACTACTAGAAAGAATGAAAAGATAAAATAAATTCACCAGAGCTTGTGACGAGGATCACAAGTGTTCAAAGATATTTATTTATTTTCTGTCAAAAGAATGACTGTGCAAGGCTACGCAGAGGTAAATTAATCAACAATATTTGTAACTTAAATTCCTATCGCCGCAGCGGCTTACTACAAAGATAAAGGGTTTTGTGGTCGAACTCAAGGATGGGTTTTCTTCACAAAATGATTCACACAGCTGATAAAATGGTGATTTCACTTGGATTTTGGGGTTTTGTAAAAACAAAGGTGATTAGTGGCTAAAAACTACAAACAAAAATGAAATAGAATGCAAAAGAACTCCTTTAAGTCTCTAGCCACCTGGGTTTGAAGTCTTTGCAGGATCGAGGGTCCTCCAGCCCTTCCTCATGTCGGGAGGATGACCTATAGTCATTTCCTAACCTGATCTCATTTAGCCATAAAATTGAACTCTAAAAGTTTTTCTCTCGAGAGATACTTTATTGGTCATTTATGTTCGTGAGCAAGAAAACGATTCTTTCGACCTAATCCCAGAGAGGCAAATAAATGGCAACCAAGCCAGCCTCAAGTGGATCTAGTGGTAAAGTAATCCACTACTGAGTCTCTAAAAGCTTGCCAGCACGCTTGAATCGGGGTATACACGTATGATTTCAGGCTGAGGCAAGATATAGAGGACATAAATGATCATAAGTGCATGCGTTGAAACAGAGGACACTCACTACCAAACTTTGGCCCAAGGCCTCTCAAGGATGAGGGGATTTAGCCAAGCATCCCTCGAGTTGTAATTCTCAAGGGGTGTTTGGCAGGTGATAAAATGAAGGAAAAAGGGGGAGAAAATCAGAGATAAGAAGAAAAGCGGGAAAACTGAAAGCTTTGGGGCCAATTTTATTACATCATGTCCTCCCCTGTACAAAGCTTGACTGAGGCTTATATACTGCTCAGAGTCAAGGGAAATTACAAAAATGTTTGAACTACCATTAAAACATAGGGGAATGAGGTGTCACAAAAAAAAAGGTCAAATCGAGCACGCAGCTATGCACCAACCCGCGACCGTGAAATTCTGGTGTTGAAAAATTCCCGCAACCCCGCAAAATTTCTACAAAGGTTCCACTTTCTTCAACTCGTGGTTTGATTTGTGCCACAAAGAGGTGATCCGTAATCAACAATATCTATATCCTAAATTCCTAACACAGAAAGGCAAAGCACGCAAAGATAGCCGTTTCTAGGGTTAACTTGTGGATGGGGTTTTCTTTGTACAAATAAGTCAGAGGGAGTTCAAAATTGGTGAATTAAATTTGGATTTTCGTGGATTTGGGTAAAACAGAGACCAGTTTTTGTGCCGAAAATAAAAAAAAATGTAAAATAACCCTTGAAGTGTTCCGCCACCGGTTTAGGGTTTTAAGGCAACTAATATGTTCCCAGTACTTTTTTCCTCGCTGAGGATGACATATAGTCATTTCCCGAACCGGATCTTCATTTAGCTTTAAAAACTAAACCCTATGATTTTCCCTTTTGAAACATAGCATTTAAATGGGCATAAATGTCCCTAACAGTGAAAACACATCTCAAAAACCCTATCCCACAATAACTAATAGGAAACAACTAACTGGGCATCAGTGGATCTAATAAAAGTATCCACTGAACCCAAAAAGCTTGCCAACATGCATTAAAGAGAGCATGCTTAAGAGATTCCAACCTATGGTGAGAAGCAAGAATGTAAAAACAACCATAAATGCGCATGTTAAAACAGGAACCTTTCAGTTACCTCCAAACCTTTACCAAAGAGCCCTCCCTTCAAGGAGGAAGAGGTCTAGCCAACCATCATTTGAGTTGTCATCCTCAGATGCAGGCCTGCAACCGAGAAATGGAAAAGAAAATGAAAGAAAGTGAAAGCAGGAGGAAGCAATACGAAACCTCCGCCCCCCGTCTACTGCCGACGTGAAGTGAAGTGAGTTGATTGTTTTGTACAAACTGAGACTTATAGTCAAGGGAAATTACAAAAGTGTTCAAAAATCATAAGGTATTACAAGGTTAAAAAGGAAAACCAAAAATTGTAACAAAGCCGAGGCATCAAAAAAGCAGGGAACAGTCGTCAAGAACAAGGTCACAGATGCACAAGGCTCGCAGAAAAGCCTTCCTATAATGCTCCAATTTCTTTTGTTTTATGCTATTCTTTCCTCTGGTCTTTGATATGCAATGCTGAGTTTGACTCGAATTCTTCGTGCTTGGATCGACTCAACAATTTTGGCATAATTAGCTCGCAAAAACTGCAAAATTTGCCATAAAATGCGATCAATAGATTAGTAGGGACCTTAATGTGAAAATCGGGTTAATTAGAATGATTAGTACACAAAAAGCACTCAAAACCTATAATAAATAGGATTCAAAATAGTACTTTTTGGGCACTAATCATGGCTCCAATTTCCTTTCGACTTCTGTCATGAGCTACAAGTTCAGCTTGGATTCTTCGTGCTTGGATGGGCTCGAACTTTGGCCTGAATATCTTGCAAAAACTACAAAAACAGCCACAAAATGTGATTAGTAGTATAGCTCTGACCTTGATGTGCCAATCGGGTTATCATGCTGATTAGTACACAAAAAGTGCTCAAAATCCTGCGACAAACATGGCCTGCAACATCACTGGGGCACTAATCACACCCTCCAACCTACACATTGCTGGGGTCCCAGCAATGAAAAAGAAATAGAGAGCCATCAAAACAAAATAAAAATTATGTTCACAAGACAAATGGTTTTTCAAAAAGGTTGTGAATGAATAATGCCTCACCTTCAATATGAACTACCAAGTCTCAAGACAATAAACCATCTCTGGGAGAATGAATGTCATACGTATCTGCTCTGTAATATATCCAACCCAAGGGAATCTGACCTGAAGCCCACCAAAATCTAAGTGTTTATAGTGTGACGCTTTAACAGCAAGCTACTAAACCGCATTCTCCTCCCCTAACCAAGCTAACAAGTAAAACCTAGGACATTGACCAACCTAAATAAATTTGGATCCACTCTTATTTCACACTTCTTTTTGTATTGTAGGGTGCAATGCTGAGGACTCGACCTCACCAAAGTCCATGTAACGGGGGCCTACCGATGACTCCCAACCAACTAAGGTTTAAGGCATCAAGTCATGAGGATCTCGGACCGTGCTTGGGTTTCAAGGTGAAGTGTCATGGTTTTTCTATTTCTCTTTCTTTTTCTTTTTCTTTTAGAAGACTTCATCGGCCTTCTTCTCTAGGGGGTCCTCAACCTATTACAAGTGGTCAACGAAACTAGGGTAGGTTTTGCGAGGTAGGGGGGCTAGGCAATTCCTTAGCTCATTGAAGAAAACTAATGTGTATTGTTGATTCGTTTAGGGCCAAGTAGGTTGTTCCTAATCAACAATATTTATAAATCTAGTATCTCCTACCGGGACGTTAGTATAGTGGTCTAGGGTCAAACACAGGGATGGGTTTTCTTCGTGAGAGAAGAGTTATAGTGGATTGAAAATGGTGTTTACTCTTTGGATTTTAGGATTTGTGTAAAAACAGTGTGTGAATGATTGAAACTGGAAACAAATTGAAATAAAAGTTAAAGAAGAACTCCTTGAAGTCTCGGGCCACTGGGCTTAGGGTTCTAAGTAAGCTAACATATCCTGGCCCTTCCTCGCTATTGAGATGACATATAGTCATTTCCCAAACCGGATCTTCATTTAGCTTCTGCCTAAACCCTAAAAGTTTTCCTCTTGAAAATGGTATCCAATGAGCATAAATGCCTTCACTAACGATGAGAACACACCCTCCTAACTAATCTTATAATTTAATGAAGGATTAAACTGAATCAAGAGTATCGCGGATCTAGTGATAAGTATCCACTGAACCCAAAAAGCTTGCCAAATACATGTTAAGGAGAGCATGCCTAAGAGATTTAACCTAAGGTGAGAAACAAGAACACAAATACCCATAAATTTATAAATGAAAGATGGAACATGCAACTGTTTCAAAACTAACACCTGGCCTTCCCCCTTTAAGGATGATGTGGTTTTATCTGAACATCCTCGACATTTGTCATCATCAAGGGGTATTGGCTACCAAGAAAATGCAAGAAAGAAGGAGATAGAGAGAAAAATCACAAACTAATATGGAGAGGCTTTGTGCCTAATTTTATTGATTGATTACGGACTGAAAGATTGATTGATTTATAAGCAAGACTGAGCTTAGTATAGGTGCTCAGTATATGAAATTACAAAAATGTATAAAGGAACCAAAATTACATTAAGGAAAAGCTTTGAATAAAGCCAAACAAAAGCTGGTCAAAAGGCCAACAAAGCAGTGTGGGAGTTAAGAAAGAGGAATTTCGCAGAATCCCACGAATTTGCAAGCTGCGACTTTTTGCAACCCTCAGAGACTTCAAATCCTTCTTTCTCTTTTCCATTTTTGCTCCAAATCTACTATAATTTGATCATGCATCTGAATCGGGTCGGAAGCCATCTCGCTTTGAATCTGACAAGATAACGAGGTATCTGACCCGCAAACTACAACAATAGAGCTACAAAATGTGATCGTAGTAGAGCTTGACCTCAATGTACTCACCAGTTATTTAAGTCGATTAGTACACAAAAAGTGCTTAAAACCTACAATAAACGGGGCTCAAAATAGCACTATTTGGGTACTAATCACTCCCCCCAACCGACACATTACTAGTTCGTTAGCAATGAGAAAAAGAAGGAAGATCATGCAGGCTATGGGTATGCAAAAAGGGATTGTCTTTTCAAAAAGTGTGTGTATAAGTGAGGCCTTACCTTCAGTATGAAAACTTGGGACATTGCATAAAAACCAGCTTGGAAGAATGAGTGTTGTTCAGGTAAGTTTCGTGAGCAAAGGTTCATTCCAAGTGAAATCAACCTCGAACTTCCACCAAAATCTAAGGTTTAGGTGGATCGCTTACCAATCAGCCGCGGCTACTCCGCCCCCCCCCTAACCAAACCATCACACGCCTTGGGGACCGTTGACCATCATAAAAAGATTCAATTCCACTTTATTTACAATTTCTATTGTATCAGGTACGTCGAAAAACACGACTTCACCCAAAGTCCGTAATCTGGGATCCACCGATGACTCCCAACCAACCAAGGTTTAGGAATCAAGTCAAAAGGATCTTTGATCATTACCTATAGGTTTCACCCGCACTTCGAATGACTCGATAATCTAGCACTCCATAACTCGCAACTCCACCCATCCACCCATGTAGCAAGTATTAGGCCTGGGTGGCTCCCAACCAGTTGGTTTAGGGCACCAAGATTTAAAGGCTTTCGCCATAGACCCCTCGGACCACGGCTTTTCTATTCTCTTTTCTTTTTCTTTTGCTTTGTCTTTTATTTTTCTTTTAGAAGACACATTGGCCTTCTTTCTTAGGGAACTCTAACCTATTATATGCCGTCAACGAAGCTAAGGCCTGTTTTGCAAAGTAAAAGGGGGTATGCAGATTCTCAGCCTATGAACGAAAACTGATGTGCACTGTGTGTGTGGCTAGATAATGGTGGAAGACAAGGGTTGATTACCAAGGTTTACAACTGACCGGCCACTCAATCATGCATGGAACTATTCTAGCATTGATGGTGAGAGATACTTCCAACCTTCAACTTACTGAAAGGCGTAATCACAAAAATATAGAGGAAAATGATTTGCAAAAGTGTAGAAAATGTAGTTGTATTATATATAAAGGTGTATTTCACAAAAATTTTCAGCTTTTTGGTAAC
The DNA here is from genome assembly GCA_016808115.1 of Tetrastigma voinierianum. NCBI lineage: Eukaryota > Viridiplantae > Streptophyta > Magnoliopsida > Vitales > Vitaceae > Tetrastigma > Tetrastigma voinierianum. Next base: position 90,953 of record JAEQBH010006980.1, on the reverse strand, counting down.
AAGAAGTAAAACAAGCCTCTAAACATACAAAACGCTTTGTCGAAAGGTGGTACAAAGGAAAACTGCAGAATCGCCAGTGATGAACTTCACTTCCAACAATAACTCTCCCCCCACCCCCCAACCAATTATGCCATCATCTGCAATGGGGTGTAGGTCAGAAAGAAGAAGGAATTGCGCCTCCTCAAAGGTGGCTGATGAAGAATCATCCTTAGCCCGACAGCCGAGGTGTCGGCCGTGAGTGGCCGCCGCCGCAGCCCGGCCAAACGTACGTAAAAACAAGTCACCAACTTGATCATAATAAGATTATTAACAAAACTGAAACTTAAACAAGACTAATCAACTAAATTAGTGGCTTTTGAGATACTATAGAAGCCACTCCCAAATGTGGAAGGCCTCAGGTCTCACTGAGGGTCCAGAGGAGAATCTCCTCCCTCGTTCCTCGCAAATCGCCGCACAACATAGGGCTTCACTCTCTGTCCATTGACCTTGAACACTCTATTATCATTTGGATTGAGAAATTTTTCAACCTATGAAAATTCGCAGGTTGTGAAATTTCGCAACCTGCGGAATTTGCAGGTTGCGAATTTTCGCAACCCTGCAAGATTTGCACTAAGCTCTCCTTCTCTTCAGCATTTTTGCTCCAACTTTCCTCTGGTTCGATCATGCATCTTCGAATTCGGCTCGGGTTCATCGAGTTTGAATCGAATTGAAGATAATGAGATATTTGCCCTACAAAACTATAATAATAGAGCTACAAAACATGATCAGTAGTAGAGCCGGGACCTTAATGTATCAATTGGGTTATTTAAGTCGATTAGTAAGCAAAAAGTGCTTAAAGCCTGCTATAAAACAAAATTAAAATAGCACTGTCGGGTACTAAATCACTCCCCCCAACCGACACGTTGCTAGTCCCTTAGCAATGATAAAAAGAAGGAAGATCATGCATGCTATATATATGCAAAAAGGGATTGTCTTATCAAAAAGTGTGTATAAGTGAGGCCTTACCTTTAGTATGAAAACTTGGGACACTGCATAAAACCGTACTGAAGAATGAGCCATCGAGCAGTTTCGTGGCGTTGTTCATTCCAAGGAAATCAACCTGAACTTCCACCAAAATCTAAGTGGTTAGGTGATCAGTTTGTACCATTAAGCTGCTAAGCTACTCTTCCCCCCCCCCCTAACCAAACTACTGCCAATGCCTTAGACTGTTGACCATCCTAAATGGGGATTCGAAGCCCACTCTTATTGCACACTTCTATCAGACAGGTGGTGCACGTCAAAATCCGACTCTCACCCAAAGTCCGTAACGAGTATCCACCGATGATCCCAAATCAACCAAGGTTTAGGGCACGGGTTGCGCGATCTTTGACTACTAACTCTGGCTGCGTTTCACCCCGACTTTGAATGATTTCTCGGTGAATCCAGCACCTACAACTCGCTAAACTCCACCTATCCACCCATGTAGCAAGCACTAAGTCTGCGGGTTCCCAACCGCCTGGCTAGTGGCACTGTGTTTAAAGGCTTTGCTTATACCCTCGGACCGTGCTTGGGTTTCAAGGCAAAGGGCCGCGACTTTCTATTCTCTTTTCTTTTTCTTTTTCTTTATCCTTTCTTTTCTTTTCAAGACACATCGCCTTCTTCTCGGGAAATCTAACCCATGAAGGTCAGCCAACGGCCAAGGTCGGTTTTAAAAGTAAGGGGGTATGCACTCAAATTTCATGGATCTAAAAACTAATGTGCACTGTGTGTGTGGCTAGATAATGATGGAAGACAAGGGTTGATTATTGCGGTCTGGCTAAATCGGATTAACAACCTAATCATGCATGGAACTATTCTAAAGATCGATGGTAGCATGGTGGTTTCCAATTTTTCAATTTACAGAAAGGCAAAACCACTAAAATATAGGCAAGATGATGCAAAAAGTGTAGAAAAATAGAGTTGTATTATTATATATAGCGTGCATTTCACAAAATTTTCACCTTTGCACAAAGAAGTAAACAAAGAAGCTCTAAATACAAAATGGGCAGTAAAAACAGGATGAATTAAGAACTTGAAAATGCGAATTTTCTCAAGACTGAAATTCTCGCTTAAAATTTAGCTCTCCTAACACTGAACACCCGCAACAACACAAGACCAAAACTATGAGAAGGATAAGTTTTGAAAATGAGGAAATTTGCAAAATTTGAAAATTTAAGGATATTAATGAAAATCCTAATTTAAAACTTAAATAATGTAAAGCAAAAATCCCATCAAAATTGAGTGGTTTCAAGTTCCTCAGAACTCACTCCTGGCCAGACACCCATGAGATTTCATGTGGAGGCCCAGGAGAAGCTCCTTGTCTCCGCATGGTCACGTGAGTTGAGTTCACCTTCGCCTTTGTGTTAAGCATCCCGTCAGGAAGAAAGGGATGACAGACAGCAGTGATTAGTGCCCAAAAAGTGCTATTCGAGTCCCATTTAAGATGTTTTGAGAGCTTTTTTATGACTAATCATATAGAATTGAGCCACCAATATGTGCAGCCACTTAGTACCACCGATTCCATTTCGAGTTTGTTTTGGTAATTCTTGCGCTTTGCGTGCCTCAACCAATAATTTCAAGTCCGATGTCAAGTCAGGTCAATGTCGAGATTCACAAAGGATTTCACCAACCAAAAATGAAGAAATGTGAAGTGGAATTGATGAAAGGATGATGCAGCAGCAAACAGTAAAACAGAGGAAACCAGATTGCCATGTACGCAGTACCTCGGCAGTGGATTGCAGTACTAAAATCATAGCTTAAAAATTTCGGCAATCATAGCTTAAAATTCGCAACATCGCGCACTGTAATCCTAGCGTAAATCTTTCACTATAAATTTTCATTTGTTAGCGAAATTTCGCTAGCCCAGCTTAAAATTACTGCTCATTACTTAAAATTTTGATTTTATATCTCTGCATTTTCAAAGTAGCTTAGCTTAAATGCCAGATAGAGAAATTTTCACATATAGCTAAATTCCCGATAGCTAAATTGTCGCCTTGTGTTTTTGATGTTTTTTTTTGATTCCTAAACTACCACGTTTGATTAATTACCATTTTGTCCCTATTGTAATTTCATATTTAGGCCTTTTGTCATTTTACGCATCGGGGCTGACTATATAAGCCTTCCCTGCCAACCCTTTTGAAACCCTAACTTTTCCATTTTATGCAAGTTTCCAGAATTTTCATTTTAGGTTTTATTTTGCTCTCTTCTCTCTCCTCCTCTTCCCTTTTCTCGATACCGAAACACACCCTCGAGTGATGACAACTCAAGGGATGTTTGGCCGTTTCCCAAAGCCTTGAAGAGGAGGGTTGCTAGCTTGGTTTCGGGCCACCAGGGTTGTCCTCATGCTTTAAAATGACAAGGTGCACGTATTTATGGTTCCAAACTTTCAAACTAGGTTTAAATGCCACTAATGTCTTTCTTTGGTCAATACTTGTCATGCTTAGGGTTCAAAGGCATTCTTAATGGTAGATGCATTGACATTCTTAGATGTCATTTACGAGCCATTGAAATGAGGTTAAACTAGGGTTTCAAACCGATCGATCAATGTGCTTGGTATTTGGTCTGACTAAATAGAGTGGTTCTGTGGTTAGGTTTTATAGCTAAACAAAGATCCAATTTTGGCTTTGACTATATGTCATTAGCCCTAATGCGAGGAAATAACCCGAGGACACTTTAATACCCCCATGTTATCAAGCTAGTGACCCAAGCCTTCAAGGTTACCATTTCACACTTTCTGGCTTGGGTTATTTCGCTATCCAAAGAACAACCAACTCCCCGTTTTTTAACCAAATCCAAAAATCCAAACAAAAGTCTCACCATTTTCAAACATTAATGCGAATCATCGGAGGAAAACCCATCCTCGTGTTCTAATTCTAGACCGCTATACTACGCAGCTTAACTACTACAAGAGGGAGGAGTATAGGAACAAATATTGTTGATTCCCATCACCCTACCGCGGCACGAATCAAATGGCGCCATTGCCGTGATGGTGCCAACCACGAAAGGATGAGTTGATATGTACTTCGTAATCCACATTACAAGTGTTGGTGAATCTTTCAACTTTTTTGAATTTCATTTGTTTGAACTGCAAGTTTTGTAGTTATTGCACTGTTTTGTTTCTTACAGTCAGTTTTTGTTTTAGCTAACACTGACCCTTTTTGGCAAGTTTTGTTAGTGCTTCGCTTGTATTGGCTTGTACTGTGTTTATGACTGGGACAAGAGGGATCGTGTAGATTAAAGAGTGAGAGTGCACCAATGAGCAAGGCCGTGGAAATCGTTGTGCACAGAACCAAATGGATCCTCACCCGAGGAACAAAGAGTGCCAACAAGCACCCCTATGAATCCAACAAAGATACAAAGCCGACGTAGGGACCACATACACTCTCCTAGAGTTAGTGCTTCTTCCTGCATCATACCTCCTGCAGAAGATGTAGTAGTGAGACCCTACCTAGTGCCCCGCTTCCCACATTTCATGGTATGGAGAATGAAAATCCATATTCACACATACGGGATTTTGAGGAAGTATGCATAACTTTTAAGGAGGGTGGCAACCGATATGGAATTGTTGAAGTTGAAGGCATTCCCGTTAACCTCAAGGACAAAGCCAAAATATGGTTTCAATACACTGAAATGAGAACGCATTAGAAATTGGGCCGATCTTCGTTAAATCTTTAGCAGGTAATCTTTCACATAACCAAGACCAATAGTTTAAAGAGACGATCTACACTTACTACTTATGACAATGAGAAATTCTATCGTTGTCGGAGAGGTTCATGGAGACCATCAATGCATGTCCACACCATGGTTTTGATACATGGATGCTATGAATCATTTCTATAATGGTGTCCCCCGCCATGAAGCAACCGCTAGAAACCATGTGTGGAGGTGATTTTTTTCGAGCAAAAATCCGGGATGAAGCCATGGATTTCAATTATGTGGCTGAAATTTCTAAGGCTTCGATGAACCGATCCAAGGGAAACCGAAAGAATGAAGCCGACCCACCAAAGGGGGAGGCATTTTATGCACTTTCCGAAGATATGGAAATAAAAGCAAGAATATTCAACCCTAGCTAGGAAGATGGAAGAATTGAAGGAAAGGCTCCATAGCGCAGTAAAGGATCGAAAATACCGCAGACAGCCAACCCATGCACCGCGCCCTCCGTCGCCCCACTGGTCCATCCAGAGAACACCATCCGAATGCCCTCGAAGGATTTGATGCCAGCATGCTAATGCCGGCGGGCCACAAGCCATAACCTACCGCCCCATACCTGCACACGACAATTCCAATTGGAAGAATCACCCCAATCTCTCCTGAAACCCAATTCCCGCCTATGTGCCCCGGGTGCCAAACAATGCTTTGTTCTCATCTCAACTACAAACTTATCATCCTCTCCTCGCTGAATGGGCCATATTGAATTTTGGAGCAAGGTGGTAGGCAATTTTGGTGGAAGAACAAAAGGGATCAACGTATTAATTCTGGCACAAAGAATTGATATTGTAGAAAGTACATTGAACAAAAGAATAGATGGGCTTGAGAGCAACCTTAATCAGAAAATTGATAACCTACAGTATTCAATCACAAAGATCAACAACCTGTTGGAGGTACATGAGAGAGGAAGGTTCCCTTCCCAAACATTGCCAAATCCAAAAGAAGTCCATGAGGTAGGTTCGCCCAAAGAATTCAGTGATAGATGAAGTGAAGTTATCATCACTCGAGGAGTGGAAAAGAACAGAGCAACCCCAAGGCTCATAATCGCCAAGAAACATGCAAGGAAAAGGAAGTCGAGTTCAGCGGTAATAATCGCGAAGATCCAAGTGAAGAAAAGCATGCCCCCTCCATTTCCCCAAGCACTACGAGGCAAGAAAAAAAATCCTGAACCAAGCTTAAATTTGGGAGGTGCTAATGCGAAGGTAAACATTCCACTGCTTGACATGATTAAGCAAGTCCTAACTTATGCTAAGTTCTTAAAGGACCTGTGCATAGTAAAGAAAGGGTTAGGCATTGAAAAGAAAGCCTTCCTAACCGAGCAAGTCAGTGCCATAATCCAGAGCAATACCCTAGTCAAATACAAGGATCCAGGATCCCCCACAATATCAGTCAACATTGGTGGGACTCAGACAGACAAAGTAATCAAGTGATTTCGGGGCGCTGTAAACCTACCGCCATACTCAAGTGTATAAGCAGCTAGGTTTAGGAGCTCAAACCCCACTGATTCGGTACATCAGAGGGGTGAGCTTTAATCAACAAAATTTGTTTCCATAGTTTCCACCGTAGTCAAGCTAACAAGAAGATAGTGGTTCAGTGGCCGAACACGGGGATTGGTTTTCATCCTATGAATGACTCGCATCAGTGTTGAAAATGGTGAGGCTTTTAGTTTGGATTTTTGGACTTTTGTTTCAAAATAGTGGAGATTGTATAGTTACTCTAATTAACTCCAAAAGCCAGTTAATTGTGAAATGGTAACCTGAGTTTAGGTCACTAACTTGATAACATGGGCCAACAAGTGTCCTCGGTCATATCCTCGCATTATGGCAAATAACATATAGTCAAAGCCATAACCTACCTTTGTTTAACTAGAAAACCCTAACCCTAGAATTACTCCTATTTGAGTCAACACAGTGGTAATATGCACCACAAATTCTTTCACTGAAACCCTAAATGACTCAACCTCACTTCAGCCAACAGGCGCCATCTAAAGAATAACAACAAGATCTAACAATAAGTATGCACTGTGGTTCAAAGCATGGTGGCATTGGCCAAAGTAATGACATTAAATGATATTCAACCCTAATTTGAAAAGTCGGGAGCCATAACACAAGACTGTGAGCATTTTAAAACATGAGGACCACCTCGTAACCCGCCTCTCTATGACCAAGCTAGCCACCTTCCTCTTCAAGGCTATAAGGCTTAGCCAAGCATCCCTTGAGTTGTCATCCTCAAGGGGGGTGTTTGGCAGCCTAGAAAATGAAAGAAAGAGGAGAGAGAAGAGAGAAAAGCAAACCCTAAAATGAAAGCTGCGGGCTCTATTGAAAAATTAAAAGTTGCTTAAAGTTGCTTAGGGTTACAAAATCATGGGGGCTTATATAGGCCACCCAAAGTGTGAAAATACAAGAAAGCCTAAAATATTGGCTCATACAAGGGACAATGAGGTAATACACCAAAACGGGTCGCTGGCATTAATTACACAAAATTGACAAAAGGTGAATTTCGCTTATGCAGAGAATTTGCTAGATAGACTTCACTTAGCGAATTTTCACAGCCTAGCGAAATTGCACACGGTAGATACGTAACTACAAATTTTGCTATGCATAAAGGACATATTAGCAAAATTCCCGCTAGCCTAGTTTAAATTGCAGAGATAGCTAAAATGGAGAATTTCAATAGCAATAAAGGATTTTTGCTATGTAGCGAAATTTCGCTAGCCTAGTGAAATTTCCCAATTTCGCAAGGATTGCGAAATTTTCGCTATGGTTGCGAAATTTTCGCTATGGTTGCGAAATTTTCGCAATCCCAGCTAAATTTTCAAAGTAATCATAGCGAAATTTCCCGTGGTCAGCTCGCTCTTCACTTGCCTACTGCACCTTCTACTGCATCACTTTTTCATCATTTTTCCTTCATTTCTTTATTGCATCTGTATTTGATACGAAAAATAGTTTCAATCTTCATGGTTCCCCACATATCTCAATATCGAACTCCCAAGGTTGGCAAAACCCGCAAAATAACCGCTTTTCGCCAAAATAACCTCGAAAATGGCATAAGTGATACTAAGTGGACATGAACACCACCAGTTTTTAATTGAGTTACGATGAGCGCCGCGAAAAAGCACTCAAAACCTATCTCAACAAAATTCAAAATAGCACTTTTTGGGCACTAATCAAGGACTCTCCTAGGTCGGATGTCCCGCCCCTTGATCTACTGGACACTCCGGGATGGCCTAAGATGTGGCGAGAGGGAATGGGCCAACTCGTATGGTACCTCGGGCGTGAGCAATAGTGTGCTAAAACCTGTAGGGATTCGAATGGCGGCAGGAGCAAATGACGGCGACGGCAGAGTGGGGGCCGACGGGCACAGTTAAGGGCCGGAGCGGAGCAACAAGATGGTCGTGGCTGGAGCGCTAAAAGGGGGAGGAGAAGACCGCTCACCCTAGGCCTAGTGCCGTGGTCCTCCACACGCCTCGACTCATGATCGTGGTCGGAGAAGGAGAAGAGAGGAAGAAAGGTTTCAGAAAATGAATTGGAATGAAATGAGAGAAAAAATAAAGGAGGGTGTTTAAATAGATAGTTTTGGGCAACTGAAGAGTTAAGCCCCATTATTAAGCATAAGTACGGTGGTTACCGGGTCAGGGCTCAAAATCCGGAAAATTAATGGAGCGCAGGAAATGAAAGGTTGCAGGAAAGTGAAAGGGTAGGAAGAAGAAGATGAATAGTGCGGTAATTAGTGCCCAAATAATGTTGTTTTGAGCCCTGTTCATAGCAGGTTTTGAGCACTTTTTGTGTACTAATCATATTTTGTGGATATTTTGTAGTTTTGCAAGCCAATTATACCATTGACTCAAGCCAATTTAAATGGAAGTAAGAACCCGAGCCGAACTCGAAGCTGAACGTACAAAGTAGAAGGCAATTGAGCCAACACAGAGGGAGAGGAGTGGCTGCAGATTAGTGTTGCAAATTTTCGTAATCGTATTTTTTAAGCTGCGAATTTCACCGCCAAATTTCTCAAGGTAAGTAAATTTCGCCTGCTTACGTGTTAACCACTTTTGACTGCTATGGTTTTGTACCAAAATCTGCCATCATTATATTTGTTGTTTCATACTTCTTTTTGTAATTTCATTGACTCTACAAAAGATATAAGCCTTGGTCTGCCTCAGAAATCAATCAATCCATCAATCAATAATTGGCGCCAAAGCTTTTAGCCCCACTGTGATTTTCTCATTTTTCTCTCCCTTTCTATTTTTTCACTAGCCAAAACACTCCTGAGACATAACTCAAGGGATGCTTTGCTAAACCCCCTCATCCTTGAAGTACGAGGCCACTAGTGGAAGTTTCGAGGTGAATCATTGTCCCACGCTAATGCGTGCATTTATTACTATTTATGTTTCCGCAGATCTCAATGCTAGATTTGAACTCTGGATGTACCCCTCGAGTGGCCAAGTGATTTCTGGCAAGTTTCTTTTCTAAGGCTCAAGGGATGTTTCATTGCTAGATCCACCGATGCTAGATTAGCTGCCATTTACTTGCTCCTACGTGTTAGATCCAAAGGTCGCTTTTTAATCGCTTGAACATTAATATTAATTAATGTCAGATACCAGAGAAAACTTTGTGGTTTAGTCTTTATGGCTAAACATAGATCCGGTTTGGGAAATGACTATAGGTCACCTCCTGGTCGGGAGGAAAGGACCGAGACATTATAGTTACCTTAGAACCCTAAGCCCAAAGGGGGTCTAAACATCAAGGGATTTCTTTACCCTTTATTTCTACAACTACGCTTTTCGCCACTAACCTCACTGCTTAAAGAAACCCCAAATCCAAAGTGTTACCATTTTCATCTAAACCAGACTACTTAGCATGAAGAAAACCCATCCTCGGCTTCCACCCCACATTATACTGCAAAGAGCTCGCTAATAGTCAGAACCCTAGGACATAAATTTTGTTGATTCCGGAATACCTACCGTGGTTCGAATCAAATGGCGCCGTTTGTCGGGGATGGTGTCGTATTGTGAGTGAGAAGTTGTTAAACTTGTGATCCACATCACAAGTATTGGTGAATTCTCATTCCTTTTTTATTTTACCATTATTCCCCATTTGTAGTTCACTGTAGGGAAAATTGAATGTTTATACTGTGCATACCCAGTTCTTCTTTGTTTTAAGTTTAACAAAGAACCCTTTTGCAGCCTTTTGCTTATTGTTTCGCTATTTTATGTTGTGTTTCTAGGACTCATGCAATGACTGATAAGAACACCAGTGTGCTAGAGAGAACTGCTCCACCAAAACAGGTGTGGAAGCCTGGGCTATATAGTATTTAGATGGAGCTCCACTTCAGTGAGCAACAAAGTCGCAGGATACCAAGAAACCCCATCATGTCTACATGTCAATAGGACCATATACACCCACCAAGGATGAGCACCTCATGCATTGTACCCCTCCCGCTAAGATGTAGTCAAGCCAGGCCTTATTTGTTCCCTGCTCCCAACCTTCCATGGTATGGAAAATGAGAATCCATACACACACATCCATGGAGTTGGAGCAGTTTGCACAACTTTCAAGGAAGCGTGAAATTGATATGGATCCGCTTAAGCCGCGCCTTTCCCTTAACTCCTCAAAGACAAATCCAAATTTGGCTTAATTCTCTAAGGCCAAGAACCATCCGGAATTGGGCAAATCAGAGGCAAAGTTTTTGAAAAAGTTCTTCAAGGCAATAATGTGACCAATGTTAAAGAAAATGATACATTTCTAAAATTATGATAATGAAGTTCTACCTAACGCTGGGAGAGATATATGGAAACCACGCGTACGCCACACCATGGCTTTGATACATGGATGTTGGTCAACCACTTCTATGATGGAATGTCTTCTACCATGAAGGAATTATTGGAGACCATGTGTGGAGGGGACTCCCTGAGCAAGAATCCAGATGAAGCCATGGACTTCCCTGTGTAACCGAAACCTCCAAAGCTTGGGATGAGCCAAATCCTAGGGAGACAGACAGGATGAGGCCACCACCAAATCAAAGGGGAGGCATATACTCGCTCTCAGAGGATATGGAGACAAAAGAAAAGCTGTCCACCTTGGCTAGGAGGTTGGAAGAGCTTGAAAAGAGGAATCAGCATGAGGCAATGAAAGCAAAGGATCGAGGTATCTATGCCTAACCAACCACGCTTGGGTTATCACCCAATCAAAGCACTCAAGGAGAGCATAGCTCAAGTGTTCCTTCAGTAAGGGACTTTATGGCTGAACAAGCCACGTGGCCAATACAAGCCACCACCTACAACCCCATACACAACAATACCTACAACCCCAACTCGGAGGAACCACCAAACTCCCTCTCCCGAAACCAAAACCTCCTCCCTATGTGTCTCCTGCTGCACAACAACAACATGGGTCCTCAGCCCAGCCACAACCACCACCATCTTCATCTCTAGTTGAACAAGCTATTATGAACTTGAGTAAGGTGGTGGGTAACTTTGTGGAGGAACAAAAGGCAGTGAATGCCCAGGCCAATCAAAGAATTGACACGGTGGAAAGCACACTCAATAAGAAAATGAGCAACCTACACTAAGAAATTTCTCGAAAGCATGACAACCTGCAAGCTGAAATTTCCCAAACATATGACAACCTGCAGTATTCAATATCAAGACTATCCAACCAGCAGTAGGTGCAGGAAAAAGGGAAATACCCCTCTCAGACACAACCAAATCCCAAGGGACTGTATGAAGTAAGCTCCTCCAGTGAGGTAAATTCTAGGATGGATGAAGTTAAGGCAATCATCACATTAAGAAGTAGCAAAGAGCTCAAACAATGTACACCCAAAGGCAAAAGAAACAAGGCCAGAAGTCAAGAAACCCAAACTGCAGGAGGTGGTGTGATCAAGGTGACCGTGAGTAAAAATAAGCATACTCCTACCTTTTCCTCAAGCACTAAAAGCTAAAAAGAAGGCCATTAATCAGGCTGAAATGTTAGAAGTGCTGAGGCAAGTAAAGGTCAACATCCCCCTGCTTGACATGATCAAACAAGTCCCCACCTACGCAAAATTTTTGAAGGACTTATGTACAGTGAAAAGAGAGTTGAATGTTGACAAGAAGGCCTTCCTGACTAAGCAAGTCAGTGCTATCATCAAATGCAAGACTCCAGTGAAGTATAAAGATTCGGGTTGTCCAACCATCTCGGTTAATATTGGAGGCACTTGTGTGGAAAAGGCACTGCTAGACTTGGGTGCAAGTGTGAATCTCCTCCCTATTCATGTAGCCAAGCAAACTGGTTGGGAGAACTAAAGCCCAACTCCATCACACCGTTCTCATAGAGACAGATCAATCAAGATACTAAAGGGGGACAGCTGAAGATGTCCTATCGCAGTGGACAAATTCTACTATCCAAGTGATTTTGTTGTACTTGACACGTAAACTAAGCAGCGAACAGGGCTAATTATGTACCTATCATCTTGGGAAGACCATTCTTGGCCACTTCCAATGCGATTATCAACTGCCGAAATGGTGTTATGCAACTCACCTTCGGAAACATGACCCTATAACTCAACATCTTCCACTTGAGTAAAAAGCACATGCTGCCAATGGAAGATGGCCTATAAGAGGTTTGCATCATTGACACAATCCTGGAGGAACAGCCGACCAGCAGGATGCGTGTGATGCTAATCGAAGAAATGTCCCGAAAGTATTCATGGGCAATAAGAAGCACAGGACATGAAACTTGTCCAGGGGCACTGGAGGAAGAAACAAGAAATTTTACCTTTGATGATTGAGGAAGGAACAAGTGAGCCCCAGAAGTTGGATCTTAAACCTTTGCCTGTGGAGTTGAAATATGCCTATTTGGAAGAGCTGAGCAAAGGTCCGGGGCTTGTCATTTCATCCCTCAAGCCAAGATCTCTGGCTGCAGAAGGTAGCCACTACATCTCGGTGAGAACAAGCAAGCTCTAGGATGGAAGATTACTGATATGAAGGGTATTATCCTAGAATTTTGCACCCATCACATCTACCTAGAGGAGGAGGCAAAGTCAGTAAGGCAGCCACAAAGAAGATTGAACCCACATATGCAAGAAGTGGTTAGGGCAGAAGTCCTAAAGCTGCAACAGGCGGGTATCATCTACCCCATATCAGATAGCACCTGGGTGAGTCCAACCCAGTTAGTGCCTAAGAAATCGGGGGTAACCACGGTGCATAACAAAAAAGGAGAGAAGATACCCACCCGCCTTACCACGAGTTGGAGGGTATGTATTGATTCTAAAAGGCTAAATTAAGTGACTAGGAAGGATCACCTCCCTCTACCCTTCATGGATCAGCTTCTTGAGAGAATTTATGGTCAACCCTTCTACTGTTTCCTGGATGGCTATTCAGGATATTTTCAAATCGAAATTACTGCAAAAGACCAAGAAAAGACCACCTTCACATGCCTATTTGGCACATATGCATACAGGAGAATGCCCTTTGGCCTGTGTAATGCCCCTGCCACATTTCAGCAATGTATGCTCAGTATTTTCAGTGATTTGGTAGAGCGACATGGAGGTTTACATGGATGACATTACAAGATATGGAGGAGTTTTGAAGAATGCCTTATTCAACTCCGGAAACCGGCTCGCATAGGTGCATAGAGAAAAACCTGGTACTGAACTGGGAAAAATGCCATTTTATGGTCAGTTAGGGAATTGTACTGGGGCATATTATTTCAGAAAAAGGAAACGAAGTTGATAAGGCAAAAATTGACTTAATTTCCAAACTGCCCTCCCCCACAAATGTCAAGACTATGAGGCAATTCTTGGGGCATGCAGGGTTCTACAGGAGGTTCATCATGGACTTCTCAAAATTGCCAAGCCTTTACAAAACTCCGCCGAAAGATGCTAAATTTATTTAGGATGCAGACCGCTAAAAGAGCTTTGAGGAGCTTAAAGCCTATTTGACCACTGCACCAATAGTGAGAGCCCCAACTCGGCAAGCATTCTTCTCGAGGTGATGTGTGATGCAAGCGATATGGCCATTGGAGCAAATTTCTGACAAAGGGAAGGGAGGAAAGCCTTATGTGGCTCCATTATGCAAGAAGATAAATGAATAAGGCATGCAGGAATTACACAACTACGTAAAAGGAGCCGGGCAAAGGGTCTACATATGCCTTAGACAAATTTCGAAAGCTTATTTGGTCGTGCCTGACATAATAATATTCACAAGATCATTTAGCCTTTAAAATACCTCGCCACTCAAACAAATGCTAAGGCTAGGCTTATCAAGTGGGTTCTCCTGCTATAAGAGTTTAACCTGCAAATCAGGGACAAAAAGGGTGTGGAAAATGTTGTTGTTGATCACCTATCGAGATTAACAATCGCACACAACACTCACAACCCTCTAATCAATGATGAGTTCCCTGAGGAGTCACTGCTCCTGGTTGAGAAGGCACCCTGGTATGCTCACATTGCAAATTACTTAGCAACAGGGGAGCTACCAGTAGATTGGAAAGCACAAGACAAGAAATTCTTCTTCGCAAAAATTCACTCCTATTATTGGGAAGAAACCTTCTTGTACAAATACTGTGTTGACTAGATAATCAGGAGGTGTGTGCCTGAAGTAGAGCAACAAGGAATAATCAGCCACTGCCATGAGAATGCATGTGGAGGCCATTTTGCTTCCCAGAAAACTGCAAGGAAGGTGCTGCAGTATGGATTCCACTGGCCCTCTCTTTTCAAGGATGCCCATACCATGTGCGGAATGCTAAAATGTCAAAGGTCGGGAACATTTCGCCACATGACTTTAAACCCGAGCTCGTAGTCGACCTTTCGATGTACTGAGATCGATTTCATGGGACCATTCCCTTCATCCCTTGGATACCTCTACATTTTAGTGGGAGTTAACTATGTGTCCAAGTGGGTCAGCGCTCCTTACAAAAAGTGTGCCAGACTGGTCAGTGGCACTGAATTTGAAGGGAGAATATATTCTCCGTGATTCGGTCCCCAAAGCCATAATTAGCGATGGAGGGCATTTCGCAACAAACCTTTGAGAGCCTCTCCTCACTAAGTATGGTGCCGGAGCATAAAGTAGCCACCCCATACCACCTCAAACCAATGGCCAGTCGAGCTAGCTAACAGAGATCAAGACAATACTCGATGAGCGGTGAACTCTAACCGGTGATCGGGTCTCTGCCGCTGACTCTTTGTGGGCATACAGAACATCCTACAAGACCATTCTGGGCATGTCTCCTTATCGCCTAGTTTATGGAAAAGCATGTCACCTACCTGTGGAGATTGAGTATAAGTCATGGTGGGCAGTGAAGAAATTGAACCTGATATGGATGTAAATGGGTCTCAATAGGCTCTTCTCGATATCAACGAGCTAGAAGAACCGAGTGAATGATGCCTACTTCAACTCCAAAATTGAAAAGATAAGCCAAGAGGTGGCATGAATCAACTAATAGCTCGCAAACATTTCAAACAAGGAGACCAAGTGTTGCTCTACGACTCCAAGCTCCACCTCTTTCCGGGCAAGCTTAAATCAAGATGGACTAGCCCATTCACCATCCAGGAGGTCTATCCCAATGGATCAGTGGACCTATTCAATCCCAAAGACTACAGGATATTCAAGGTTAATGGGAAAAGGTTGAAGCCATATGCAGTGCAACACTCAACTGACAAGGAGGAGATCCCCTTCCTTGACCCTTCATGATTGCTAAAAACAGTCTTACAGGAAGTGGCTTCTGCAGTTGATGAGTACCCAAATAGTGCTATTTTGAGCCCTATTTATAGCAGGTTTTGAGCACTTTTTATGTACTAATCAACTTAAATAACCCAATTGATACATTGAGCTCAAGGCTTTACTACTAATCACATTTTTGTAGCTATTTTTTGTAGTTTTGCAAGCCAAATACCTCATTATCTTCAATCTGATTAAAACACAATGAACCCGAGCCGACTAAGATGCAAGGATCGAATCCAGGAGACATTTGAGCAAAAATGATGAAGAGAAGGAAAACACTGTGAAAATTTTGCAAGGTTGCGAAATTTCGCAACCTGCAAATTTTCGTAGGTTGTGAAATTTCGCAACACTGCTCCTCTGCACTCCTGCATTGACGCTTTTTGACTAGCCTTTTTGTGGTTTTGTACAAATCTACCCTTGATGTAATTTTAGTCTCTTTAGACATTTTTGTAATTTCCTTGGTACTGAGCATCTATATAAGCTCATTCATGCTTGTAACATCAATCAATCTTTCAGTCTATCAATCACTCAATAAAATTAGGCGCCAAGTTTCCTCTCCTCCCGCTGGTTTGAGATTTTTCCCTCCTTTTCCTTCACTTTCTTGCACTTTCTCACCATCCAAACACCCCTTGATGATGAAAAATCAAGGGATGCTTGGCTAAGGCCCCTCATCCTTGAATATAAGGCAACTCGCGTTAGTTTCTGAGGTAAACTAATTGTTCTCCCGCTTTCATGTAAGCATTTATGGGTGTCTCGCGTTCTCGCTTCTCACCTTAGGTTAAAATCTCCTGTGCATGCCCTCACTAACGTGTATTTGGCAAGCTTTTGGGTTCAAGCATACTTATCACTAAATCCATCGATACCCGCTAGCTGGCTCCTATTAGTTACTGTGGGGTAGGTTTAGGAGGTATGTTTTCACTCCATCTGGGAGCATTTATGCTCATTAAATGCCATTGTTCAAGAGGAAAAATTATAGGGTTTAGGTTTTAAAGCTAAATGAAGATCCGGTTCGGGAAATGACTATAGGTCATCCTCCCAACGCGAGGAAAAAGACCCGAGGACATGTCGCTGATTCTAGGAACCCTAAGCCCAAAGGGGTCCGAGACTTCAAGGAGTTCTTTTTATACTTTATTTCCGATTTATTTTTAGTTTCAACCATTCACCCAATAATCGCTTTTACAAAAACCTTAAATCCAAAGAGAAAACATCATTTTCAATCCATCGCAACTCCTCTTCTCTCACTAAGAAAACCCATCCCCGTGTTCGACCTTAGACCTATACTGCAGCTCGCTACTACAGTAGGGAACCCTAGGGATAAAAATTTTGTTGATTCGTACAAACCTACTTTGCATGCGAATCAAATTACACTGCTGAGATGCAGCCCTAAAGGAGAAAGAGAGCTATGAACTTGTGATCCACATCACAAGTATTAGTGAATTCTCATTCTTTTTATTTACTCATTTTTTCCTATTTACGCTTCACTGATAGTGGGAATTTGAAATTTTGTACTATTCATACAGATTTTTCCTTGTTTTTTTTCTATTTTAACTAATATCAACCTTTCTGGTAGCCTTGTTTTTGTTGGTTTCTTGCTTGTTTGTGTTGTGTTCATAGAAGCTTATGCAATGGGACATAAACATTGCACGCAGATTGGAAAGGCTTAGTGCTCTAGTTGAACAAGGGTGTGAAATCGGCCCCAGACAAAGAATAAGATGGAGCCTCCGAAAGCAAATAGAGCTAACAGGGGGTTCAATAGGAGCCCAATGCTACTGTGTCAATGAGGGATCACATGCAGCCCCCAAGGGTGAGTGCACCCTCATGCATTATACCCCCTACTGAAGATGTGGCAGTGAGGCCTTATCTGGTGCCCCTGCTCCCAAATTTTCATGGTATGGAAAATGAAAATCCATACACACACATCCGGGATTTTGAGGAAGTTTGCACAACTTTCAAAGAGGGTGCAACCGATATGGAGTCACAAGTCGAAAGCCTTCCCTTTCAATTCTCAAAGACAAAGCCAAAATTTGGCTTAATTCACTAAGGCCAAGGACCATCAGGAACTAGGCAGAGCTGCAAGCAAAATTTTTGAAGAAGTTCTTCAGTGCACACAAGACCAATAATTCAAAGAGGCAAATCTACACCTTTGCAAACATGACGCTGAAAAATTTTATCGGGCCTGAGTGTATCTTGAAACCATCAATGCATGCCCACCATGGCTTTGACACACATGGACGCCCGGTAAACCACTTCTACAATGGAATGTCCCCTGCCATGAAACAACTCTTGGAGACCATGTGTGGAGGGGACTTTCTCAGCAAAAACCCAGATGAAGCCATGGATTTCCTCAACTATGTCACGAGACTCCAAAGCTTGGATGGAACTAAGCAAATCTCGTGGAAACCGAAAGACATAGCCACCGCAAACCAAAGTAGAGGTATATATTCACCGGTCAATAAGTGGAACTAAAGGCTAAGTTGTCCACCCTGACCAAAAGAATGGAAGAACTTGAAATAAGAAATCAGCAGGAGGTACGAGCAGTGACTGAATTACCTGTGCCCCTCCAACCATGCTTCACTTGCCAATCCACTAGTCACCAAGGAGAGCAATGTCCAATTTCTCCCTCAGTAAGGGATTTGATGGTTGAAAATGCAAATGTTGTGGGTCAAAGTAGGCCACCAACAAACGCTCCATATGGGAACACCTACAGTCCCAACTAGAAGAACCACCCCAACCTCTCTTAGAAGCCTAAACCTCCAGCATATGTTCCCCAAAGTACGTAGCAAGAACAAAGATGGGTCCACCTCTCAAACAGCCAGCTAGCCCACCAACCTCTATCACCCGCTGAGCAAGCTATCGTGAATTTGAGCAAGGTGGTGGGGAGTTTTTTAGAGGAGCAGAAAGCTATTAATGCTCAATTGAACCAAAGAATAGAAAATGTAGAAAGCTCCATGAACAAAAGAATTGATGGGCTCCACAATAGCCTCAACAAAAAAATTGATACCCTGCAGTCATCCATCACAAGCCTGACCAATCAGCAGCAGGTAAAGGAGCAAGGGAGATTCCCTTCCCAAACACTGCCCAATCCTAGGGGAGTGTATGAATTAAGCTATAAGAGTGAGCCTGCACCAAAAATGGATGAAGTTAAGGCCATTATCACCTTAAGGAGTGGTATGAAATCAGCAGCCAAGGCTTAAACCTCGCCGGAGAGCACTATGGCAAGATGGCGTAGCCGGAACACATATTCATTAAAGAAGATTCGATGAAGGAAAGCATGCCTCCTCCATTTCCCCAAGCATTGAGGCAAAAAGAAGGCCTCCAAGCAAGAAGGCATCCTGGAAGTGCTAAGGCAGTTAAAGGTGAACATCCCACTGCTTCACATGATCAAACAAGTCCCTACTTATGCAAAAAATTTAAAAGATCTGTGCACAGTCAAGAAAGGGTTGGGCATTAACAAGAAGGCCTTCCTGACTGAACAAGTCAACTCCATCATCCAGTGCAAAACCTTGGTGAAATACAAAGATCCAGGATCCCCACCATCTCGGGCCAACACGGAGGACCTCGCATAGACAAGGCACCGCCGAGCCTTTGGGAGCTGCCAACCTACTGCCATATTCAGTGTACAAGCAGTTAGGTTTGGGGGAGCTGAAGCCTACTAACATCACCCTATCCTTAGCTGGGACGACGCTGAAATACCAAAGGAATAGTTGAGGATGTCTTAAGAAGGTAGACAAATCTAGATCATCTAATGGATTCGTGGTCCTTGCCACATGGTATAGGTGGCGAGGGCACTAACCAAGTGCCCATCATACTCGGGAGCCATTTTCGGGCCACATCTGTCGTCAGTAATCAACTACCGGAATGGAGTCATGCAACTCACCTTCGGCAACATGACACTGGAGCTCAACATTTTTCACTTGAGCAACAAGCATAATCCAACAAAGGATAAGGAGCATAAGTCAAAAGAAGTCTGCCTGAGTGGCACAGGTGTAGGAAAGCAAAGTGCTCAAAAACTGCAAGAAGAATTAACAAAGAACAAAGAAGCAGCGAAGAAGAATCAATCGCGACCAATCACCCTCTCCTTCGCATCACTATCCCACCAAGACTACCCGTGAGAGCAGATGCTTAAATACAAAGGAGCAAAAGATGAACTCAACTGCAAAGCACACCTCACTGCAAGCATGGAGGAGCTTCTCCTCCTGGACCCCCCATGAAACCTCTTAGCTGCACAACTGGGAGTGGTTCCTACAGGAACTTGGAAACCACTCCAAATTTTGATGGAATTTTTGCTTTACATTATTTCAAGTTTTAAATTAGGATTTTCCTTAATATCCTTAAATTTTCAAAATTTTCAATAGAAAATTTTTTTCTATTGTAAATTTTCTCATTTTCAAGCTTATCTTCTCATAATTTTTGGTCTTGTGTTGCTGTGTGTTCCAAAGGTTAGGAGAGCCAATTTGCCTGAATTTCCCTGTGTTACGAAATTTTCGCAACCTGCGAAATTTCGCATTTGCAACACTGTTCATCTTCCCCCTGTTTTTGCCTGCAACTCTTCGTTTCACGCTCCTGCAATGAATTTCTATAATTTTTTTAACCATCCAATTAATGGTCACTAAAGGCCACTGTCCATGCTCCTTTCACCTACCCCCCTACCCTATATAAAACTCCCTTGATTCTTCCATTTTCATCCCACTCAATTTCCCGTTTCCATTTTCTTCGGCTTTCTCTCCATCCCTTCTCTCCTCCTTTGCCGGAAATTATGCAAGAACAAGGGTGGACTTCGCTCGTCCCAAAGCAAACCCCGTCTCTCGCGGCCAACGCCCTACCTTAAGAGGCAGTCGCACTCCGCCGCCGGGCGGTTCCAAAGATAGTCCCTACCACCGGCGCCCTTTGTCTAAACTGTACATCACACTGTTCGGTGAGGCCCCACTACGCTACCGTCGGCTCCAACAGCCCCAGCTCGCCGTCGCCGCGCCCCTCTCCCGCCTCCCACGCATCATCCAGTGGCGCAGCCGCCGGCGACGCCGTGGGCCTCCCAGGGGGCCCCCGGCCTGTGAGGAGATATCATACCCGGCTGGCCCCACTCCATCCATCACAATCAAGCAGCCGTACCCTGCAGGGCCCGCCTAAGAGGGCCCGAACCTCCGGCCCAAGGGAGTCGTCCACCTCGAGACCCCAGGCGCCACCCTCACCGCCTTATCAGGGCATTGTTGAAGCCCTAGACCTTCCCCGTATCCATTATCGCGCTTCATTCCATTGGGCGCCCCATTCCAGGAAATGCCAATTATAGTGCGAGAGATCTGCACTAGGAGGTTTACTACGATCGCCCAACATTTGCTAAGGACCCGGAGCTCCGAGACTCCATGCTCCTCATGCAGAGATACCACTTGGAGCCGTTCATGACACCGCGTCGATATTTTTATCCTCGGGTAGTCATCGAGTTTTATCACACGATGACGTCTAGGCGAGAGGCCAACCCGACTGCTCTGCATTTTTCCATCGACGGCCGGCCAGGGATACTTCGGGCCTCCGACATCACAACTGCTCTCCATCTGCCGGTGGTCCTTGCCAACACAAAGAGTCTATAGACAATGGCCCCATCCCTCGACCAAGGAGATGGTCCGACTTCTCTCCATGGACACTACCTGATTCATGCCACGGTAGGGTGAGCGGAATCAACAAAATTTGTTTCCTATGTTTTTCCTACGGCCGTAGTCAAGCTACTACAGTACATCGGTCTAGGGTTGAACTCGGGGATGGGTTTTCATCCCACGAATGATTTGCATTAGTGTTTGAAAATTGGTGAGGCTTTAGTTTGGATTTTTGGATTTGGTTAAAAACAGGGGAGGTTGTATGTTCACCTGATCGACCGAAATGGTTAAAGTGAAGTGTAAATGGTGCAACTCAAGGCTCTCGGTCACTACTTTTGATAACATGGGGGTATTGAAGTGTCCTAGGGTTATTTCCTCGTATTATGGCAAGTGACATATAGTCAAAGCCAAAACCGGATCTTTGTTTAATTATAAAACCTAACCCTCCCCCATTTGAGTCAAACTAAGCAATTAAGCATTCAAAGTTCCATTGGCAAAACCTCTATCATTCAACCTCATTTCGGCTGGCTTGTAAATGGCATCTAAAGGATATCAAGGTATCTAGCATTACATGCTCGAACCTCCAAAGCATGGCAAGTATTGACCAAAGGAACAACATTAAATGGCAGCATTAAACCCTAGTTTGGAAGGTATGAACCATAAATGCAAGACTAGATCATTTAAAGCATGAGGACAACCTGCAACAACCCCAAAACCAAGCTAGCCACCCTCCTCTTCAAAGCTATGAGGCTTAGCCAAGCATCCCTTGAGTTGTCATCCTCAAGGGGGGTGTTTGGCAGCCTAGAAAATGAAAGAAAGAGGAGAGAGAAGAGAGCAAATGAAACCCTAAAATGAAAGCTGCGGGAATTTTATAAAATGAAAAGCTGCTGCAAAAATGCTTAAGGTTACAAAATTATGGGGGTTTATATAGTCCACCCAAAAGTGTGAAAATACACAAATACCTAACATATTGGCTTACAAAAGGGACAAGGTGGTAATACACCAAAACGTTGGGGCCGCTTGGCATTAATTACAATAAAATCATTGTGGCATCCATTTTCGCTATATGGAGGAGAATTCTCGCTAGCACAAATGAAAATTTCTGCTAAGTTTCCAATGAATCTCGCTACTTAGCGAAATTTTACAAGAGATAGAGAAATTGGAAAATTCCTACTATCACGCTGAATCGCTAGCTAGCTTAAATTTATAGGAGATAGCTTAAATCGGGTTAATTTCGCTAGGCACAGTGATTTTCTCTAGCTAGCGAATTTCGCTAGCCTAGCTTAGTTCTCCCAATTTCGCCAGACTGCGAAATCTTCGCTATGGTCATGAATTGCAATCCCAAATGAAATTTTCGCAATCATAGCGAAATTTCCTGGAATTGCTTTTGCACACTGCATCCTCTACTGCATTCTTGTTCATCACTTTGTCTTCATTTCTTCATTGAATCTTTATATTTCATCGCCCTACTTGAAATCATCGAGGAATCTCGCATTCAACACCAATACGGCTAAGCCACTGCTTCGAGTCCCCAAAACCTGCAAAACTAACCAAAACAATCTCGAAATGGCATTAGTGGAACCAAGTGGACATGCACACATCAATTGGCTTAATTGATATGATTAGTGAACAAAAAGCACCCAAAACCTATTCTGAATAGGGTTCAAAATTGCACTTTTCGCACTCAATCACTACCATCGGACTATATCAGCTCAGAAGGCAGCTCCTTACAAGACATATCGATGTAAATTACATAATATGGGTCAAACTGCTCCCGCTCCAAAGACATCGCCTAGGAAGAGAGGAGCTATTTTGGAGGCCTTGTATCGTATTTCAAAGGGCTTCTTATTCAGCCTAACACAGCTGATCATAACGGCCTTGTTCCACTTCGAGGACAGGGTCCACCGCCGGAGTCTGCCCCGAGCTGAGTCCACGCCTCTTCTATTTTCGCGACTTCGTGCCGTGTGCTAAAGCACACTGGCTCCCGTGAGTCCTCGGGATTGAGCCGCCGGGCCAGGGGTCGTGAGGCCACCCTTTTTGTCAATCGGTGGCAGGCCATGCCTCGTGCCTTACATCTTCTGCCTCCGAGACCAGCCGAGGACCAGTCGACTGCTGATATTCCACTTGAGGAACTGCCCCTTGTAACTAAGCACACTGAGAAGCCTCCGGCTCCACCTCCTTCAGTTCCGGCATCTGTTCCTCCAACTCCACCTACCACAACCTGTTCTAGCCCAAAGGCCCTCAGATCCCTCTAGAGCCCTCGGCCCCCATGCCCACTGCTCATTCAGATATAGCTGGGCCGAGCACCTCCGCACCGCCCAAACAGTTCATTACCATCTTCACCAGGGACTTTCTAACTATCATGGAGGCAATCTGCACGTTCTCCATCACTACGGCTTCATTTGCAGCTGTGCATGCCACCCTCGCAAATAGGATGACTAGCATTAAGGCTACCATGCTCATGCAGCTCCAGAGTTACATGGGCCTCCCTACGCCTCCTTATGTCCCTCAAGCCAGCCTCTCCGCACCCCTCCCTCAAGAGGATCAGTCTCCTCCACCACCAACCCCCGCATCCCCCGTATGTGGTCGGGGCAACTCCGCAGCAGCATCAACCACCTATCGGCAGCACCTCAGCTCCGTCTGTGTTGAGGATGATTCCTTCATCGCCCACCGACGAGAGGGTACCACTTCCTCCACTAACTTTCCACCTACACCCCATTGCGACAATGGCATACTCAATGGGGAGAGTTAAGCACTGAAGTGATGTTCATACTGCTGATTTTAGTTCTGTTTGTACCACCTGCTCAGTAAAGCCCATTTTTGTATGTTATTTGCTTGTTGTATACTTCATTTTGAAAAGGCTAAAAATTTTGTGAAATACACTGTTATATATTTCATACAGCTCCATGTTTCTACACTTTTGCAACCAATTTTTTTGCCACCATTTTTTTTTTTTTTTGTATGGTTTGCCTCTCCTGTGAGTTGAAAAACTAAAATACTGCAAATACCATCAATGCTAGACTAATTCCATGCATGATTGAGTTGTTAGTCGGTTGAAGACCCTGGTTTTCAACCCTTCTCTTCCACCATTAGCTAACCAAACACACAATGACCCCGCTTTCTCTTCGTTAGGGCTAAGAAAATGCATCCCCCCTTACTTTGCAAAAACGGCCTTAGCTTTGTTGACGACCTTTAATAGGTTAAGGACCCCATGAAAAGAAGGCCAATGTGTCTTCCAAAAGAAAAGAAAAAAAAAAAGAGAATAGAAAAGTCGTGGCGCTTTGCCTTGAAACCCGAGCACAGTCCGAGGGGTCTACGGTGAAAGCCTTTAAAGCCTGGTGCCCTAAACCAACTGGTTGGGAGCCACCAACTTAGTGCTCGCTACATAGGTGGATGGGCGGAGTTTAGCGAGTTGTAGGTGCTGGATTCTTGAAATCATTTGGAGTCCGGGGTGAAACCTGTAGAGTTAGTGGTCGAAAGATCCTTTTGACTTGATGCCCTAAACCTTAGTTGGTTGGGAGTCATCGGTGGATCCCCGTTACACGGACTTTGGTGAAATCGAGTTCTCAGCATTGCATCCTACAATACAATAGAAGTGTGAAATAAGAGTGGAGCCAGATCTATTTAGGTTGGTCAACAATCTAAGGCATTGGCAATAGCTTGATTGGGGGGAGAGTAGCTTAGCAGCTTATTGGTACAAACTGATAACCTAAACACTTAGACTTTGGTGGAAGTTCAGGTTGATTTCCTTGGAATAGACACTGCTCTGAAACTTGTTCTTGTATCCATTTATTCTCCCAAGCTGGTTTTTATGCAGAGTCTCAATTTTTCATACTAAGGGTAGGGCATTA
This sequence comes from Tetrastigma voinierianum, assembly GCA_016808115.1. NCBI lineage: Eukaryota > Viridiplantae > Streptophyta > Magnoliopsida > Vitales > Vitaceae > Tetrastigma > Tetrastigma voinierianum. The sequence continues at coordinate 66,093 of JAEQBH010006980.1, read as the reverse complement.
CTTATACACACACTTTTTGAACAAACAATCCCCTTTTGCATACACATAACCTGCATGATCGTCCTTCTTTCTATCATTGCTAAGGGACTAGCAATGCGTTGGTTGGGGGGAGTGATTAGTACCCAAATAGTGCTATTTTGAGCCCTGTTTATAGCAGGTTTTGAGCACTTTTTATGTACTAATCAACTTAAATAACCCAATTGATACATTGAGCTCCCGGCTTTACTACTAATCACATTTTTGTAGCTATTTTTTGTAGTTTTGCAGGCCAAATACCTCATTATCTTCAATCCGATTCAAACACGATGAACCCGAGCTGAATTTGAAGATGCATGATCGAACCAAAGGAAATTTGGAGCAAAAATGTTGAATAGAAGGAAAACACAGTGAATTTTGCAGAGTTACGAAAATTCACAACTCGGCGATCTTTCGCAGTTGCGAAATTCTCGCAACACCAAGCCCCGCACTCCCGCATTGGACGTTTGACCCGCCAGGGTTTTGTACAACTCACCTTGATGTAATTTTAGTCTCTTTAGACATTTTTTTAATTTCCTTGGTACTGAGCATCTATATAAGCTCAGTCATGCTTGTAACATCAATCAATCTTTCAGTCTATCAATCACTCAATAAAATTGGGCACCAAGTTTCCTCTCCTCCCGCTGGTTTATGATTTTTCCCTCCTTTTCCTTCACTTTTTGCAGACTTTCACCATCCAAACACCACTCACGATGACAAATCAAGAGATAGCCACAAGTGCCCCTCATCCTCGGGGTTATGAAGGCCACTAGGTGTTAGTTTTGAGGTAACCAATTGTTCTCCCGCTTTCATGTAAGCATTTATGGGTGTCTCCGCATTCCCGCTTCTCACCTTAGGGTTAAAATCTCTCCCAGGCATGCCCTCACTAACGGTATTTGGGTGCTTTTCGGGTCTCAAGTGGATACTTATCACCAGATCCATCGGGATACCCAATTAGTCGGGTTTCCTATTAGTTACCGTGAGGGGTAGGTTTAGGAGGTACAGCCACCCATCCGGGAGCATTTATGCTCATTAAATGCCATTGTTCAAAGAGGAAAAATTATGGTTTTTAGGTTTTAAAGCTAAATGAAGATCCTAGCTCGGGAAATGACTATAGTTCATCCTCCCAACGCGAGGAAAGACTCGAGGATGTCTGCTGGGATTTAGAACCCTAAGCCCAGTGGCCCGAGACTTCAAGGAGTTCTTTTATACTTTATTTCGATTTATTTTCAGTTTTCAACCATTCACCCACACTTTTTTACAAAACCTTAAATCCAAAGAGAAAACATCATTTTCAATCCACTGCAACTCTTCTCTCATGAAGAAAACCCATCCCCGTGTTCGACCTTAGACCACTATACTGCAGTAGCTCTGCTACGGCAGTAGGAACTCTAGGATACAAATTTTGTTGATTCTGGTACACCTACTTTGCATGCGAATCATGCAGTATCTCAGAAGCCCCTAAAATTTTGTTACTGAAATTTTGGTTTCTTTACTTGCAGTTCTTGTTTTTAGAGATTTTCTTGATCCCCTTGCTTTTTACTCCTTTTTCTTTTGAAAATTTGTTCTCATTTACATTATTGTTTTCTCACAATTTTTAGTCTTTTGTTTTGCGTGTGTCGCAAAGTGGCCAGGAGTTATTTTTGCCTGAAATTTCAAAGGCGAATTTTCACAAATTTCTACAAAAATTATATCGAGTGTTCATCTCTCGCTTCCGTCGTCAGAAACTCCTTCAAGCTTCGCCATTAATTTTCCTTTAACTACCACGACATTAAGGCCATTAGTCACAAAACCTTTCATTTTCCCGTCCCTATATAAAACCCCTTTTTCTTTCTTCCTTTCATTTCACATCCCGCTCTGCCCCGGGCCGCCCCCCCCTTTCCATTTCTTCTCCCCTTGCCCTTAACATGGTGAAGACCCGCGGAGGACGCGCTTTCCAGCCCCGAGTGCTTCATTCCTCCTCTCTCCTCAAGCCAGCGGCTCGACCCAACTCGCTCCCACCGCCTGCCGGCCTCCAAACACCCACCGCCTCTGTCGCTCAAGGCCATGCCGTCGTGGGCCTCTCCCTCCGCCGCACTCCGCATCCCATCCTCCCCAAGACTACAAAATCCCCGCCCAAGAAGATACCACACTTGGTCAGTTCCCACCCACTCTCTCTCGCCACACCCGGGCCATCCCGAGGGCCCCACCATCTGTGCGGGCCCGGGCCCGGGCCCGTGATAGTCCCCTCCAGCCTCCAGCCTCAAGCCACGCACCCCATTGGGCCCCGTTGGAGCCCCTCATCTAGACCTCGTCCCTGTACCTTCCATCGTCCGATCTACCATCGCTCCATCGCAACCCTATTCCGTGGAATGCTGATCGCAGTGAGATGACATGCATGATGAGGCTTATTATGATCTTCCGTCTTTCGCAAACCCGAGCTTCGAGACTGACATGCTCCTAAGGCGCAGGGTACTCCCCGGAGCCGTTCACGACACCCTCGCCTGGCTTACTCCTGCCGGCCATCAAGTTCTACCACACGATGACATCCAGGCCCGAGTCCAACCCGACTACTCTTCATTTCTCCATCGACGGCCGGCCAGGGATACCAAGGCCCTCAGACATCGCCGCTACATTCAATCTGTAGCTGTTCCTCACCAACTCGACCTCTTATAGGCAGTGGCCCCATCCCTCGCTTAGGGAGACGGTCTGTTTTCTTTCCGGGGACACTACCGCCGGGACGATTCTGTTCAGGAGGCCGCTCCTGCTGCGTACGCTTCTTATAGATCACATTCTTCGGTCTAATCTTTTCCCACTCTAGCATACAGTTCAAAGGAGAGGAGCCATCTTGGAGGCCTTATATCTTATCTCGGAGGGCTTCTGGTTCAGTCCAGTGGAGCTTATTATGACTTCCTTGTTCTATTTCAAGGACAAGGTCCATCGCAATAGTCTGCCTCGAGCTGAGTCCACGCCTTATTCCCGGTGACTCCTATGCCAAAAAGCTGAGCATATCGGCTTCCCGATAAGCCTAAATTGAGCGCCGCGTGGATCGTGGAGGCCATCCTTACCGTTGATCGCGGGGCGCCTATGCCCCGCTTTCACCTTCGCTCCGACCAAATGAGGACGAGCTGTCAGCCGATATTCCTACTCGAGGAGCAATTCTCCAAGTGGAGCATATTTGGGAGCCTCAGCCCGGCACCCTCGGGGCCCCAAAGATCTCCCTCGGTGCCCCAAGACCCCGCCTCCCAGATCTCCCTCCGACTCTGGGCACCGCCAGCCCGCGCCTCTGGTCTTTACGGCCCCCCCGCCCCTAGTGGCACGCCCTAGCAAATGATGCCGCGGGGCGAGCACTTCCCCGCACCACCTCCGCAAAGATATCACTATTTCCATCCGACTTTCGACCATCATGAATGCAAATTCACACGTTCCTCCACTACAACAAAGATCCTTGCGACGTCTACGTGTACCCTCGCGACAGGATTTGATTCCGTGACCGAGGTCGCTATAGCTCAGACCAAATGGCCATTCTCGCACTAATCGAAGCATCTTCATGCGTATCCAGACACCCGGGTCTCCCCCCGCGATCTCCCCATATGTACCGCTCGCATAGCCTCGCCTCCCACTCCAACAGATCGATGCCTCCTTCACCTCCAGCCCCTGCAAACTCCCTTGATGTCCTCGCAGCCCAGCTTGCGACTCCTCCAAAGAGTTACATCTTCAAATTTCGCCTGCACACCCCATTGCGGTCAATGGCACACTTGGTTGGTGGGAGAGTTAGTGAAGGAAGTGATTTTTATACTTTAGATATCAGTTTTTTTTTTTTTTTTTTTTTGTACACTTTTTGAGTCTGCTACATGTGTAAGCAAAGCCCATTTTGTCTGTTTAATGGCTTGAATTTTGCTTCGAGAAAGCCAAGTGAAAGCTGAAAATTTGACGACACACACTCGTTATACATATCGATGCCAAAATTTCGCTTCTTCACTCAATCGCAACAATTTTCGCCTCTTTTTCGTGGTTTGACTAACCCGCAAGGAAAATTCAAAGATCTGGCTTCAATACCATTGATTCTAGTTTAGTTCCATGCTTGATTAAGTGGTTGGTCGGTTGAAGTCTCCTGGTATTCAATCTTTTTCTTCCACCTTTAGCTAGCCACACACTGTGCACCTTAGTTTTCTGTAATAGCCTGAGAAACCGATAACCTTTATCAGGTAACCTAAATTTAGTTTCATCGAAAGCACTGTGAAAAGGTTATGGTTCCTAAAATAAGGCCAATGAAGTCTTCAAAAGAAAAGACAAAGACAAAGAAAAATAAAAGAAAAGAGAAGTTGCTTTATCGCTTTACCTTGGTAAACTCGAAAGCACATCCGCGATTATATGGTGGAAGTCTTTAAAGCCCGGGTGCCCTAAAACCAACTGGGGTCAAGCCACCGATTTGAAGGCTCTCGCTACATGGGTGGATGGGTGAGGTTTAGCGAGTTGTAGGTGCTGGAACTTCAAATTCATTCGGAATCCTAGGTGAAACCCAAGGAGTTAGTGGTCGAAAGATCCTCATGACTCATGCCCTGCTTCCTAGTCAGTTAGAGTCATCTATGTAGACCTTCGCTACATCGGACTTTGGTGAGGTCGACAAAGATTGCATCCTACAATACAAAAAGAAATATGACAAAAGAGTGGAACAAGATTTATTTAGGTTGGTAAATGTGCTAGGATTTGGCAGTAGCTTGGATGGGGGGAGAGTAGTTTAGCAGGTTATTGTTGAAAACAGATCACATAAACACTTAGATTTTAGTGGAAGTTTTAGGTCAATTCCCTTGGGATAGATACTCTTCTAAAACTTGGTCCTATATGGTGTTTATTCTCCCAAGCTGGGTGTTGTGCAAGGTCTCAATCATTCACACTGAGGGTAGGCCATTACTTACTCATACACTTCTTGAAAATACCATTCCTTTTGCATGAGCTTAACCTGTCTGCTCTTCCTTTTTTTTGTCATTGCTAAGGGACTAGCAATGTGTCGATTGGGGGGAGTGATTAGTGCTCAAATTTTGCAGCCTGCCCTGTTTTGCTATGTTGACCACTTTTTGACTGCTTTTTATGGTTTTTTACCAAAATTTCCCTCATTGTATTTTTGTTGTTTCATACTTTTTTGTAATTTCCTTGACTCTAAGCAGTATATAAGCCTCAATCAAGCTCTGTAAAATCAATCAATTCATCAATCAATAAAATTGGCTGCTTTTAGATTTCCGGTGTGTGATTTTCTCATTTTTCTCTCCCTTTCGCATTTTTTCTCACCAGCCAAACACCCTCGAGGATGACAACTCAAGGGATGCTTGGCTAAACCCCTGATCCAGAAGATAAGGCTACCAGGTGGAAGCTGAGTGAATCACCGCCTCCCTTGCCAACGCAGGCATTTATTACCACTTATGTTTTTGCATCTCACGTTAGGTTTGAATCTCTATGATGTACCCTGAGTGGCCAGTACTTGGCAAGCTTTCAAGGCCCAAGGATACATAAGATCCACAATGCGGCTTAGTTGCCATTTATTTTCTCCTTACAAAGCTGTATCCGTGGTCGCTTTTAATCGGCTTCGAAACATTAACAGCACAAAATGTTGTATACTAGGAGAAAAAATTTTAGGGTTCAATATTTATGGTTAAACATAGATCCGGTTCAGGAAATGACCATAGGTCATCCTCCCTAATGCGAGGAAAAGGACCCGAGGACATTATAGTTGCCTTAGGAACCCTAAGCCCATGACGAGCTTAAAAGTCATCTATTTTCATCCATTTTTCTTATTAATTTTTATATTAAAAGGACGATGTATATGCAGAACTGAAAACTTCACCAAATTCCAGCAAAGAAACCCAAAAGAAAGCGTAAATTGCAAAAGAAAAAAGGAGGTGAATGGGCAGTAACCTATATTATGTGGGATGAAGCAGGCAACAAAGAACGACGGAGCAAAGATGAAAGGATCAGATGTCAAGCCCGAGGAGCAATCAAAATGCGATTCAAAGTTACATCAAGAAACTCCGCCGCAAATGAAGCTTTAATTGAAAACAAATGAGCTGAGTAAAAAGAAACCTAAAAAGTTAAACAAACTGTGATCAAGAAGAAGACACAATGTCGCTGGGACATCCGATGCAGCTCATGATGATCATCACGACCAGACGCTTACCATGGATAATCGCTATGAGAAAGTTGTCGCGAAGTAAATTAATTCCACAGAGATAAGGTCACACAACACCCAAGGTCTCACGATCACTACGAGATCGGCGGTCACGATAAACATCAGTTATCGCGACAAATAATTGCACTGAATGGAAGTCGCAACAACACCAAAGGTCACGCGCGATGATCGGCCATAAGGACCGAAGGTCGCGAAGTCAATAAGTCACGCGGGACGGAGTTTCCAATGAGAAGAGGTCGCTGATAAGATTGCTTCTGGTCACAGACACCAAATAATTTCTGCAAGACATGTCGAACTACACAGAGGCTCCCCGCGACAGAATGTATACCATGACGAGGCTCAATGTTTGACAAGACAATGCGCATTTGGGCTGCTTAATCCAAAGTCCAAAAGAAATGATCGAATGAGGGCCCAAATCTCGTAACCTTATAAATACGGTCGCTACCAAAAGAAACTTAGCTCTTGGCTGTATCAAAGAGAGATCCGAAGTCATTACGCCTCGATTTTATTTTTCTTTGCTTTCCTTTCGTTTTCTTCTTTCCATTTTATTTTAGATTATATTAGTTTGCATTTCATTCTCATTTGATTCGAACGTTACGTAAAGGATTTAGCCGAAGGTGTATTTATATTTTCAAACACGTCGTTGTTTGAATTCCGCATAAATTTTTGATTTCGGAACACCAGCTTTCCTAGTCATAAAGTGGTTTTCTTTGATCAAAGAAGCCAATGTATGGTATAATCAAGATTAGAAACCCAAATTTCCATTAATTGACGTTATTGTCGAAATTATCTTCCCTTTAGTGATTTTATCCACAGGGCCAGTCCCCAGTTAAAATCGATCGGTCAGTTTTGCTTGTTTCCCTGAATTGTCCCAACGTCGCCTCCTCAGACCATAACGAGATCGTTCTGTTCCTCCGATTTCAGGAGGCCCCTCCTGAGTGACAACAGAAGGGCGATTTTTGAGAGTAAGTGGAACACCCCGGGTGAATGTATTTGAACCCTGATATTGGTTGATCTAATGGGCTTCAGATACTTAATTAATACATCCTCTTCACTTGTAAACCAGAATGAGTTGAGAGTGAGTATTAATTTAAGTATGCAAAGAGTTCACCCTTTAATTTTGACAGTGAATTGATCCCGGTGTTAGCAAGGATCTAATCAAGGAAAGAGTAAGTTGGCTCAGAATTTTGATAGATTTAGGAACCAAGACAGTGCAAACCCTCTCGTAATGACTATATTTAAGGAGTTTCAGTTTGTAGTCCATGTTGTGGGTGCGAAGATTGAGAGAAAAATAATCTGCAATTGGCCATTAGATTTAGGTGAAGTCATCTCACCCAATCGTGTTCGTAGAGAAACGCTTAAGGTGAGATGATGAACGGTGTGGCTTGGAGATATCCACACACTATTTTATTCTGACTAGTTTAAAATCGTAGTCTCAGAAAGCAAGTACACAAGATGTGCCAGAGGGAATTGATTCTCTTCACAATAGCTTGATTATTCAATGTTTTCTTTAGATAAATCGTTCAATCTTTAAATTTGCTATTTTAATATTTCAATATTCAATCTTATTTGTTATTCATTCATTTTTCTTTTTTACATCATTATCTTTCAAGCCAAAGCAAAATCCCAGCATAGTATTATCGTCCAAAGAAAGTGGAGCCAAGTAATCGGGGTAGTTGATTGAAAATTCTCGAGATCTCTCGTGGCGATCGATATCCGACTTAAATCCAATTTACTACTTGTTCGATTCAGGCACTTGCAAAGATAATCGGATCAAAACCACAAGGAAAATGGTTTACTCTTTATGAAATATCTTTCATCAACATCATATTAAAGAAACCACACTCAGCTTAATGGTTTTATTACCGAGGACTTGTGATAATAACTTTCGTAATAAGTCATAAATTAATAGGTGTTTGATCCATAAATAAATTCATAGCGTAGTCAAGTTTTTTATATGCAAGCCTCGATTAGACAATAGTCTTTAGTAATTGTGTTATGAACTTGTGAGCATATCGAATCGATCAAAAGTTTTATGGGCGCCTGTCGGGGATTAGATAATAGTCCTTTGGTGATAACATCATAAATTTGTATACATCATATGATCCAGATAACAAGTTTTATGGCGTCGTTGTCGGGGATCGAAAGAATTTAGTAGATCAATATTCTGACGAAAGAAGGAAATTCTAATTTGGACATTTAAAAAAAAAAGAACAAAAATAGTTTTTCAATGCAGTGGTTATTTTTAGCCACTAACTTTTAACAAGCCATATTGAAAATATTTGTTAGCCTGACTAATCCTATTAATGTAAGTGTGTTTTGATTTCAGGAAAACTTTAATGCATAGGAAACAGAACACTGATTTGATTCCAGCAGATACTGAACTAGAAAGAACACTCAAAAGCTTGAGAAAGGCGAAAGGTCGAAAAACTCGCCATGGCAGACATTTAAAGGCCGTGACTCACCAAGTGACAACGATGGGGCCAGCCTTAAGGCCTCCACCACCGGGAGCAATGGAGGACTTCGAGACCACCACCAGATGAATACTCTGCAATCAGACAGCCTACAGTTGATGCCAATAATTTTGAACTCGGCCAAAGATCGATTACAATGGTTCAAGAACAACGCCATCGGGTCATCCTACGTAAGATCCGAATGAACACTGGGAAGGTTTTTTAGATAGCAAACACAAGAAATTGAAACGGGTGAGACTGCAGGTCATAAAATTGCATTTATTCCCATTTTCTCTAAGAGATACAGCAGCCACATGGTATGAATCTCTACCATATGGTTTTGTTGATACTTGGGAGGAGCTTGTAGAAGCCTACTTGGGTAGATTCTTTCCACCTTCACTCACCTCTGAGATAAGAGGGAGATAATTGTGTTTCAGCAAGGGGAAGATGAAAGCCTTTACGAAGTATGGGAAAGATTCAAAAGGTTGTTGAAGAGGTGTCCAATGCATGGGATAGACTTGAAGACCCAGATGGACATAGTGTATCATGCCTTGAATGATACATCTAAAGGCATTATCGATGCTTCATGTCAGGGAGCATTCAAACGTAAAAGTGCCGAAGAGGCAAGATCCGACGAGGACTTGCTGAATGCAATATGAAAGCTCCATCAGAGTTTTCAAGAGTAATTGGCAGAGGAAGAGGAGTCGTGAGCCGAGCAAAGATGATGCCCATGGAGGCAAAGCTAGATGCCATCATGCATAATGGATGTTGAAGAGAGGAAGATGCACACTGCTTCATGAAATAGAGGCCGAGGGAACTATTGAGAGGAAGTGCCGAGGTACTCCATGAAGAATCGCTTTTATGATGCTGAGGAGGTCAAGTACTTAGGAGAGCCAAGAAGTTATCACTTCAAACCAAATCCTAACCTACCAGCACACTATCATCCAGCACTGAGGAACCATGAAAATTTTTCATATGGTGGAGGGGCTTCACAAGGCCAAAGGCATGAACAAGATCTCAAGATGATATCGCCAGCCTACCAAGGTTCCAACAGCTACAGCTAGCGAGGAGGAAGCAGTAAATGAATATCGTGGTCGGCGAGTAGCTCCACCATTCAAGATCAATCGCTGCACTAATGGGGACAACAAGAAGCTGTTAAATCTCCATGAACAAAAGTTTGTAGAATTGGAAGCCTCAAATGCCACTCTCAAATTTTTAAGACCACACGCTTCAAGAAACCCGGAGGATACGTATAGGGCACCAGCCCTAAACCCGCAAAATCGGGATGAAAGATGCCTTTCCTGACACGTAAGAAAATCCAAAAGACTCGTATGGCTGCGGCAAAATTTCGTAAGTGGGAAAGACTCGAGAAGAGGACAAAAGATGAAAGCAAACTGTGTGGAGAAGAAGGCCTTAAATTGCTGAAACACTGGATCGAAAAGAAAGAAGGAACAACTGCCGTGGGGCTAGCCGAAGCAAGAAGAAGAATTCAGAACGATCAAATTTACAAATCCATTTCCACAGAGGTCGCAGAATCAAAGATGGGAGGAACGCTTGGTAAGGTTCTTAAAGACCTTCGTGCCGGAGATCAAAGATACTTTCACAAATAAGTGGTTACCGGGATGCCACTTTATGCAAAATTTTTGAAAGACATAATCGAGCAAAAAAAGATGAATATCACAAGAAGGAATCGTGAATTCGATCGCAACTCGGGCAGCGCTGTGATCAAGAGAGGCTTACTAGAAAAGATGAAGGATCCAGGGAGCTTTACCATTCCCTGCACCATTGGAGAGTTTGAGTTCCAGAAAGCTCTCTGTGACTCAGGTGCCAGTATAAATTTAATGCCTTATTCTGTTGCCAAGAAGTTAAGTTTGGGGGAGATTACTCCCACTACTGTCACCCTCCAAATGGCAGATAGAACCCTGGCAAAACCTCGAAGGAACTCATAGAAGATGTAGCCGGCCAAGGTGGGAAAATTTATTTTCCAACCGACTTCCATCATACCGGATATGGAGGAAGATTCACAAGTCCCTCTCGTTGCCGGGAAGCGCCATTCTAAGAACCCGAGCGTGCCTAATCGATATGCATGAATTCTCACCGAGTTGAGAAGAGACACCGATTTCAATTTAACTAAGTTTGAAGAATTTAGATATGTAAAGGGATGATATCAAGTCGTGAAGATGTCTATGTCAACAACTCTTGATTTTTACTATGATTGTAATGACCAACTTTCAATCAATGAAAAAGAGATAAATTCCAAAAGATCCCTGCTGTTTTGAATCGATTTTTTGCACATCAATTTACATTCTATCAAAAGGTGATGAGTCTCAACAAACGGGATAAAAACAAAGAGACAAAAATGAAGTTAAAGGAATTTCATCAAGAAACCGTGAAGTTAAGGGCTAGTTTTAAAGGTGTTACAAGTCATTTAAAGTATGCTTACCTAAAGCCGCTAAAGAGTAAACCAAGAATAATTTCTGGATTTAGTGGATGTCGAGGAACAGAGGTTGGCCGAAAATTTCCTGAGAGAAATCATAAGAGCCTATAGCTTGGTCTATTAAAGAGTTAAAAGGTATCGCTCCATCAATATGCATGCACAAAATAATTTAGAAGAGAGCAAGACCAAATGTTGAACATCAAATGAGATTGAACTAAGCATGGGCGGAGGTAGTCGTGAAGGAGGTGCTCAAATGTTTAAATGTTGGTTTTATATATGCAATTTCGCATAGCCTCGGGGTTAGCCCACCATGTGGGTTCCAAAGAAAGTGGATTTATCAGAACCGCAATGACGTAAATGAATTGATTCCAACAAGAACAAAGGATGATGGAGAGTATGTATCGACTACAGAAGCCGAATACAAAGAACTGTGAAAGATCACTTCCTTGCCCTTCATTGGATCGGGACGCTGACGTATTATCAAGACATCCTTATTTTTGCTTCTTTGACGTATTCGTGCTACAATCGGGATGGCAATTGCACCTCGAGGACCAAGAGACCACATTCACATGTCCCTATGGCACCTTGCCTTCGAAGGATGCCATTTTGGGTCGCGGCAATGCCCTCGCTACTTTCCGTAGATGTATGGATGTCGATGTTCTCGCATTCTGGTAGAAGAATTTATGGAAATTTTATGATGACTTCACAAAGGTATGGATCCAGCTTTTGAACAATGTCCGAACAATCCCGAGACAAGACTAAAGATGCAAGGACAAACAATTAGCAATTAAATTGGGAAAAATGCCATTTCATGGTACTGTAAGGTATCGTTTCGTCATAAATTTCGCTACAGTGACTAAGTGGACCAATCTAAGATTTGATTATCAAAACTCTAGCACCTCCCACCACAAAGCAGCGGATAAGGAGTTTCTCGGGGGCATGGATTTTATAGAGATTCATCGTAAATTTCTCAAGGATAGCCAGACCACTATGCAGATTACTGGAGAAGGACACAAAGTTTAATTTTGATGATTCCCCGCAAAGGCCGCTTTAAAGAAATCAAGATCATATTGGTTCAAGACTCATCGGCTACACCGTAATGGGATCGTGATTCGAATAATGTGATGCCATGACTTTGCAATGGGGGCCAGATGGGGCAAAGAAAGGAGAAAATATTCGGGAGCCATATACTATGCTAGCGTAACCTTCAATGAAGCACAAGAAAACTATTCCACAATCGAAAAGGAGATGCGCTCATGTTTGCTTGCTAAAATTCAAAGCATACACTCGGGATCCCATGTTATCGCTCACACGCACCATGCGTACCCATCAAATATCTTATGTCAAAAAGGAAGCTAAGCCAAGATCGATACTTATGGGTGCTACTACCGCAAGAGTTTGATCCGAAATTAGAGATAAAAAGGATGTGACAATGTGATAGCCGATCACTTGTCCGTAATAGAAAGAAATAAGGTAAGATGTAGGAGATAAGACTAAGAGAGAACTTCCCGCATTTAAAGCAACTATTTCAATTGTCATTCCAAATGCCATGGTATGCTGATATTGTAAATTACTTAGCTTGCGGAGTAGTTCCTTCCCCAATTCAAACACCAACGTAAGAAGCCTGTGACCACAACAGTATTATATCCTGGACGAACCACTATTATTTAAGAGGGGTGTCGATATGATTATAAGAAGATGTGTGCCGTAGGGTGAACAAAGGCACTATGAATGAACGCTATGCATCACCATATGGGGGCATTTTTCCGAGAAAGAACACCATAAGATACTCCAATCAGGATTTTATTGGCCAACCTGCTGTGGACTCAGACCGAATGGGTCAAATTACGTGGATAGATGCCAAAAGATTGAAATATCACAGATAATTGAAATGCCCCCACGAGGCATATTGGTGGTGCAAATTTTGATGTAATGGGGATAGATTTTATGGGACCCTTTCCACAATCATTTGGAAACCTGTATATACCGCTAGCAAGGATTAGTGTTTCTAATGGGTGGAGTTTGCGTCGCTTCCAAGAAATGATGTTAATACGCCAGGAGTTTCCCGCAAAAGAACATATCGAGCGCATTTGGAACACCTAGACTATCATCATGATGGTAGCTTCACTTTGCAAACAAAATTTTTGCAAAGCTCATGAGCGCATATGGGATCAAACATATAATGAGCCCGGGCTTATCATCCCCGTACTAACGGGCAAGTAGAAATTTCCAAATGTGGATATTAAAAGATCCCGAAAAGATCAAGTTCAAGCAGGAAGGATTGGTCTTCCAAACTTGATGATGCACTTTGGGCCTACAGAACTGCATTCAAAACTCCCATTGGGATGTCCCCATATAGATTGGTATTTGGCAAGCCATGTCATCTCCCTTTTGAATTAGAATACATACTACGCAATATCAAGAAGTCGAATTTCGATTTCAAAATGGCAAGGGAAGAGAGATTGCTTCAATTGAATGAACTGGAAGAACTGAGAAATGAAGCCTATGATAATGCTAAGATCTACAAAGACAAGACAAAGAAATGGCATGATCAAAGGATTCTTAGGAAAGAGTTCAGAGAAGGGGATCGAGTTCTGTTATTTAACTCCAGATTAAGATTGTTCCCAGGAAAATTGAAATCAAGGTGGAGTGGACCATATACAGTGGTGTCAAGCACTACTTTTGGAGCAATAACACTAAGACTCCGATGCCGGGAGGAATTTAAAGTCAATGGACAAAGATCAAGCATTATCAAAGCAGGAGGAAAGAAAAGAAGAGTTATTGAAATGTTCATTTGAGAAAGAATCAAAACACAAGTCCAAATAAGGACTCAAACGAAAGCGTACTGGCGGGAAAGCTCTACAGAGACTTTAATTTCGCTTTTACTTTTGTAATTCCTTGAATATTTTTTTTAGAATTCACATCATTTGGTTTTCTCTAGTCTTTATAAGGATTAGTTAGTAATACATGGAAGCCAATCTTGTTTCAATTAAATCCTTTCTTTAAAAAATTTTTTTTTTTTTTTTTTTTTTTTTTTTTTTTTTTTTTTTTTTTTTTTTTTTTTTTTTTTTTTTTAAACTATAGTAAATCGTGTGCAAAATGCAAAGGAAGGAGAGAAGGAGATAACTCCAGGACAACCCAAGAATTGGCCGTGAAAGAGCTTTTTTGGAAAAAAAAGGGACATTATTTTCCTATACAAATTATGTGAAAAGTGAATAGAACATATGTTTGAATTGTTGTGTGGAATTGATTTAGTTGATACTGAGAATTTGAGAATCGATAAAGAATGAAAGCTCGCTCATTAAATTTAAGGGCAAATGCGCATCTGAATGCGACAAAATCCTTCGGGTGCGACGTAAACCGATGTCGCAACAAAAGCCGATGTCGCGGACTTAGCATAAATCAAGGAAGAAAAATAGGGTTGAATGTCGCGACAAAACACTTATGTCGCGACAAGAGCAATTCCTTCAAAAGAGTGATGTGGTCGCGACATCTTAAATGAAACACCTTAGGTCGCAACCAGAGGATGACTTTTGTCCTCCGGGCAGTTATCGCTCGCCGCGACAACAGTAAGTCACGCGACAAAGGAGGGAAATTCTGATACCGCGCTCCTAATTTTGCCCTAAATTTAATGATAGCACACAATTCTTTCAACTTACATTGAAGTCACATAAGCCAATTTAAGGAGATAATAAATAGCCTCAATAATGACCGAATTGCAAATCGCTGAGAATATCCTTTCATTATCATCTCCCTCCCGGAAGCGAATACAACTTTTCATCTTCGTATTCTCTCTGATTTTCAAATCTCGAAAACCCTAGACCAGAACTTCTTCATACAAACCTCAAATTCTCTAATGGCCGAATCGTCAACCCTTATCCCGAATCTGAATGAAATCATGGAGGAAAGCATGCTCAACCGTAGATGAGGTTCATCCGAACCCACTAAGAGGTTCATCGTGAGCCTACAGAGGAGAACATGCTCGAACAACCGAAGTTCTAATTGGGGCCAGGCGCAGAAGAAAAAGAGAAAGGAGAGGCAACAAGAATCCGTAGAGAAAAAGAAGATGAGTTCGCTTTCGTGATGAAGCTTATTCCATCCGAAAGCACTACGCATGCAAGGGATTTCAGAGGGAAAGAGGATTCAAGCCACTCATCTCCTGCTCAAAGAATTGATAGAGCAACGAGGGATGGGGAAATTTTGCAAAACATTATAAACTGGTATGTGAATTGTCGTGAGTTATACTCCAACTTGTTGGAAGAAAGGATAACTGTTGGGTCGTAGGGGTCCGGGTTCCATATGGAGCCGAGAACATAAATGCAATATAAGGGCATGAGGCCAAAAGCATGGATCAAAAATACAAAAAGGCTAGTAGACGCACTCCATCAGTGGAGAAGATAGCCCTGAGGTCGACCGATGGAAAGGTGAAATGGGGGAACAGGTCAAGGTGAAAGAAGATTATTAACAGAGGAGATCCTCGACAGAGAAGAGAAGGTGTGGCTTTATTTCGCTTCGCCTTTGATTCCCCACTAAGCACGTGTGCACGCTGAGAGAACAAGAAGCAAAGCCCTCTATGCTATAATCGAAGGGCTACAAGGTAAATGTCGGGGCTATAATTGAGAATTCACAATGAAGTATCATGAAGGAAACAAGAGGTTTGATTCCACACCCAACAACCATCACCGGGTTATGTTTAAAGGTCAGCGAAAGTGAAATTGGGCGTAAGAAGAAGAGGCCCCACGGCCACCGACATGGAATCTGAACCCGGGTGTAAGCAAAGGGCCAAGAAACCTAAAAGAAGGGAGTAATGGTAGCGTAATCCGTGGATGCAAGAGGAGAATACTGTGCAAGAAGAGCATGTACCGAATGATTGAAAATCAAGAAAACAACCTAGCGACACAAATGCATAAGGTAATACCCTAGTTTATAGAGATGTGGGAAGCAGATGATGTGAGTCCCATAGATTTCACCACACCCCCGGCGCTCCACCAATGAGAGACGTAGATTTTAGAGAACCCGGGAGAAAGTCCCAGGGGAGCCCCAAGAAAATAATGAGATAGCGATGCGACCGCTGGCATGTAATATCATGGAAGAAAGAGAGGAGAAATGGAGAACTGTGCTAATAATTTAGAGAGGAAACATATGAGACATAATTAAAAAGAAGAGATCACTGAAGTGGAGAGGAACTACAGAGAAGAGAAGAAATGTTTGAAGCAGAATTGATGAGGAAAGGAAAAGAAATGGGGTAGCAAGAAATGTCAAAAAGAGAGAGCAACTGAAAAGATTCGGAGTATAAAGAAGAAAATTCGTAAAAGAAACGGAAGAGAGATCGAGATCTATCGAAAAGTTGAACTCGCCTAAGTGAAGCATTCTACAACTACTAGTTTGATCGAGACTCTCAACTCCTGAAACTTATTAAAGAAAGGGATGCAGAACAAGAAGCAAGGACAAAGGAGCATATCAAAGGATTTAAGTTCCTTTATATGTCATTGATAAAGGACTTCGAGAAGAAGATGGTGGATAGAGATAGCGCTAGATGACAATGATGTTTATAGAATATAACTGCTAGGAAAACTGACTTGATCAACAACAATCTAGCCAAATTTTTAAAGCTGCATCATGAGAACAACATGAACATACTAGGAACGACAGATGAATCGAATACAAGGTGGATCTCACAAATTAATTGTCCCGGAAGAAAGGCATTTAAAAGAGAATGCCAAGAGAAAGAAGAGAAGGAAATGAAATTTCCGCACTGACCCATCTGCTACCCTTGGATCCGATCCTGCATCTTTACCTCTAAAATGTAAAAGAAAATACTGTATCTTCCATTTATCTGTAAACTCCTCCCTCATTCCCATCCTTTTGTTCTCAACAGTTGCACATTCTTATGAATAAAACCAGAAATTTGTTTGATGTGTTTGAATTCAAACTGTGTGTTTACTTTTTGCTTTAATTGATAAAGGAATAACAGTAGAATTTAGCTCAGGAATAAAAATACTGACATATCATAATATGAGCCAGTTGAGGTGATTTATTAGATGATGGGATAAAGCAAAAGTAAACTCAGACAGGGCTGGAATGATTGTGCAATTTTAATTGAAACATAAATTGCGATTTAGTTTGAATTTTGCTAATAAGTCCAGGATAAGGAAAGTTATACAATTGAAGGAACAAAACAATTTTTTTTGAGTTTGTGGTAGTAATAGTGAGTCAAGGAACCTGTTGGAAATAACATCATCTAAATTCTCATATCCACGATGTGAGTCAAGAAAACTTCGTGGTTAGTCACAAATTTAATCAACTCCAAATTCTAGAACTTGTTAGATTATTGATCATAGCTAAATCCTAGGGGTGATACAACCAACAAGAAATGATGCGTGCCATCCTCGGGAAAGTTTGAGCCATTCTAGCCATCCCTATTCATATGTTGATGCATATACTTTAGTTCCAGAAATTGAGCCAAAACAAGCCTTATTTTCAAAATAAGCCAATAAAGACCCCAACCCATCCTAAGGAATCAATCTTCCAAATAACCTGTGATTACCAAAGAACTCAAAAAGAAAAGAAGGAATAAAGTTTGGGGGAGTGTAAATTTTTTTTTAGGAACTCAAAGAGAAAATACGTAGTGCGGAAAGAAGAGAAAAAGATCTTAGATCGAAAATACAAGTGGGAAAGAAAGCTCAAGGAATAGGTTTCGGTTCGCTGGCCCGACTCTCAACAATTAAGTTCTGGGGGGGTGTTTCAACACGTAGCACCCTAATGCCATCCGGTATGGGAGTTACTAACCCAAAGTTCGCTTAAGAGTGTTGAAGTCTCTAAGAAGACAAACATTACATTATTCCCGAATGGCGATAGAAAAGAAAAATTCCCCAGCCTTGAATTGTAAATGAGAAATGGGAACATACAAATTCGAATAGAAGAAAATCAATGTGTATGTCACGCCCGCTTCCGGACGAAACCAAATACCGACTCTTTACCCGATTTTTAAAAGCCAACTGCACTGCGGGGTTATGGCCTACATCTTATAACAGAATCCAAGAACTACCACCGGAGTGGTGTCCATCAAAATCTATACACATATACTGAGTCCCATTTACAAATACAAAACTTTACTTTTATATTTACAAATCGTGAGTACCTAACCTACATGTAGGCGAACCCACAGCGCTGCTTAAATTCCCAAATTGTGATGGATGTTCACGATCGCCTTCTCCTCGTACCTACCCGGACAACCCGTGCTGTTTTACTTAGTGGGAAACATATCTTATAACTTATACGCATGCACATGCATATACACAATTATAATAAGTGTATAACCATACCGCATATCAGAAATTTCATGACCATAACATGACTTACATAAGTACTTAAGCTCATAACAGCTTATGTTTATTCCTGACTCCCGTAGGGAGCAGGCTTATTCTTATGTGACTTTATACTTATAATAGACTTATTTTTTAGCCTGCACCTGTAGGAGTTACGTAACTTTATCTTATGTGACTTCTACTTATAATAGACTTACATTCATTCCTGGACTTCGTTAGAGTTACATTAACTATCTTATGTCTACTTATAAATGTAATTTTACCATTCTGACCCGTGGAGTTACGTAACTTATCTTATGCAGGACTCTACTTATACTCACGGAGTTTTACACTCTTGTTCTGAGGTACCGTAGGTATCACAGGATTACTGAATCGTGTACCTGGCATTGGCGGAACTTATTCTTATACTGAAGTACTTGTAAGTACTACAAAACTTATACAGGTACTTCGTATCTTACTTGTACTACGAAGTATATCCTGGTCTTACGGAACTTATACTGGTATTTCTGAGCACATACCGGTATTTCGGATCTTATAAGTGTATTACAGAACTTACACATGTATTTCAGATCTCATACATGTATTACAGAATTTAGAATTGTCTTACAGATCTTATACTTGTGTGAAGGTACCCGTAGGTACAATAAGTCAAAACTAATCATAATCGTATCACATATAGGGTTAGATCAGATGTATGCAGATACATATCAGGTATGGACATTATTCTAGAGCAGGTACAGATCAGAACAGATACATATACTTATTTTATTTGATAATGAGCACCCTTTAGGTACTACGGACTTATACTTGAAATGCATCGATACCTAGAGTACCCAGTAATACAAAGTTTATACTTATGTTATCGAGACAAGAGTACCCTTTGGGTACTACGTGAACTTATACTTATGTTAATGGACACGAGCACCGTGAGTACTACAGAACTTATCAAATACAGGAGTACCCATAGTAAATTACTGTGAACTTAATCGGTTAAGGTGTGGAGTGTCTCGTAGGTACCACAGAATTTAATCAGATACAGGAGTACCCCTAGGTACTACAGAACGTGATGAAATACAAGAGTACCCATAGGTACTACAGAACTTAATCGAATACAGGACGGAACTTATTCAGATACGGGACATAACTTATTCAGATACAGGAGTTAATCAGAAACGGAACTTATTCGTGATACGTGAGTTAATCAAACTAACTTATTCGCATAATCGAGTACCCGTGAGGTACTACATATTTATACAGAGACGTAAGTACCCTATAGGTACTACAGGACTTATTCCGTGATACAAGATGTAACTTACTCATACTGTGAGTACCCGTGAGGTACTACTTAATCCTTATCAGATCGTGATCTTATTCGCATACATAAGTACACCCCGTGAGGTACTACAGACTTATTCAAATACAGGAGTACCCTTAGGTACTACGAACTTATCGATCAGACTTAATCGTAGACAGGAGTTAATCGTAGATGTGGAGTACCCATAGGTACTACATAACTAAATCGTGAGACAGAAAAGAACTTAATTAAATACGTGAGTACCCGTGAGCAAAACAGATCGACACAGACGTAACTTATTCAGATACTGAGTACCCGCGGGCACTACGTAACGTATCGATACGTGATTAACTTATTCGTGACACGGAGTACCCGTGGGCAATTGGGCTTAACAGATCAGGATACAGACGTAACTTAATCAAATACAGAGTACCCAGGTACTACTGCACGTATCAGATAGCTGTGACTTATTCGATACTGTGACTTATCGTAAACGCATTTATCTGGATACAGGAGTACCCATAGGTACTACAGGACTTATCGGATACAGGAGTACCCGTAGGTACTACAGGACTTATCGGATACAGGACTTATCAAATACATGAGCACCAGAGGTACCACGTGATCTGATTCAGCTGGCAGATACCCCAGGTACTACGGAACTTTATCGAATGTGACTTATTCAGAGACACGTGGAGTACTCCATAGGTACTAGCGTAACTAAATCGAGACGTAATGTAACTTAATTAAATACGTAGAGTACCCATAGGTACTGGCGAACATTTTCGTGATAATAGGTGGAGTACCCGTAGGTGCTCAAGGTGAGCTTTAACTGCAGACTGTGACTTAATCAAAACGTAACTTATTCAGAGATACGTGAGTACCCAAAGGTACTACGTAACTAAATCGTATACAAGAGTACCCTTGTGTACTACAGACTTATTCAGATATTAAAAGAGTACCCGTGAGATACTACTTTAACGATATTGAGAGGTACATCTCGCATCTTTATTCCCATTCTCTATCTCGAGTCTTATCATATAATTGCTCACTTCCTAGACCAAGAATACGGAATGAGTAGGACACAAAGACAATAAGTACCGAAGATACTACGCCAAGACCAAATGCCGAAAGTATTAGTCGGGATGTGGAGTGCCTTAGCACTTATCAGGACAGGAGTGCCGTAGCACTAATCGTATCAGAGTGCCGTGAGCACTAATCATAAGTACCGAAGTATTTCAATCAGAGGCCGAGACGCAATCGAGTACCAAGATGCCAATCAGAGTGCCGAAAGCACTAATCGTGAGTACCGGCACTAATCAGAGTACCAAGTACTAATCGTGACGTGAGTGCGTATATTTAACAAGAGTACTGAAGTACTAATCAGACAAAGAGGCAGTCATTTAATAACTGGTCTTTAGGTGGTTTTACAATTACATGAGGTCGGCGAATTTACTATCATATAATAGCATTCTTACCTCTCTTAGTGTTCAGCGACGATCGTCATTCATATACCGGTAAGGTATGATGCATATGTAATCACACCTTGTCTTGGCGGATTCTATTCCTCAACGAATCTATTTTTCTTAGGAATTGGAATCAATCCAATCGGATCATCCAAACCCAAGTTATGGCATTTTCATGCCAACTAGTCGGTTTACCGATTTTACCGAGGGATAGTTTGAAATATTAATTTTCCAGTGCCTTGTATCCATATTTGACACTGTTTCTTTGTGCTCCTTTAAATCTAAGGTGCTATGGTTCCCATTCCAATTGAATCACCTAATTCGAGCACCGAACTGCCACGACCGAAACAACCCTGATTTCATGTTCAATCGGGTGCAGGAAATGGGCTTACATACCTACTCCTTTGAGTGAATGTTTGGGATATCTAGAGTCATAATTTGGAGATACATATTAAATATGTTTTGTTCTCCTTGAAGTCTATTTTAAGTGGCCACTTGAATCACTCAAATCGGATAAGAAATGAGTAAGTTATGGCCAAAATACGAAAACTGGTCGAAACTGGGAAAACCAGAACAAGTCGTACCGGTGTAACTTAACTTCTACCTGTGAGAACTTGGCCACAAATGACCGTAATCAGGAAGTTGTACCGGTAGAACTTAATCACCGGTAGAAGACACCCGAAAATGCCCAGAATGGGTGTTTTCTCACATTTTTCTATACTTTTGATCCCCAATCCAACTCTATACCTCAAACACACATCAAAAACAATCTAAATTCACCTTGAATCTCTTTTCTACTCAATTTCTCTTTCAATTTCATATATTTCTTCAAAAATCTTCCATGTATTTCCCCCAACACAACTCTAATATGGGTCACAACCCATTTTCAAGTCAAACTCAAAGATTTGTTAGGGTTTAATCTAAACCCTAGCTCAATTACTTGACATTTAACCATGAATCCAATCTAAAAGGGGAATTCTATGATTATCTTGTACCATATGGGGTTTTATCAACTCTATTTTCAAGAATCCAAGGTTTGGATACAATTCTTTCAAAACCCTAGCTTGGGAGATAAGCTATTAACCCTAACAAGCTTTAAAATTCCATACAAAACCATATAGTTCCATACATAATTCCGTTTCCATACCTTTTTGGACTTGATCCATCCTTTTTCTTCTTCTCCTCTTCTTCCTCTTCCTCTTCTCATCTCCTTCTCCCATCCGTTTTTGAGCTCTCCCCCAAATTGGAGACCAATTTGGCCTTTTAATTCCATGTTTTTCTTAGGCCTTGTTTGGCCATCAAAAACCCATTTTTGGGTTAGTTTCAATAATTGCTAAAAGGTCCCTCTATGTTTGCCCATTTGTATTTCAAGTTCCCAAAATTGTATTTCTCACCTATAGTCTTTTTCTTAATTTATAACTTTGCCCCTTTTGGACAATTTACATATTTGTCCTTAAGTTTTGCATCTCTGGTCTCGTTTTTCCGTGTTTTGACAACCTCACGAAATAAACAAATTATGCTTTACAAAATACCCTAAACATGTCGAAACGATCAGGTGGTATATTTCCTGGGTGTTGAGTATGGCATCCCAAACATGAAGTTTGGGGGAGTTTATTCAAGAAACTACAAGGAGAAAAAGGGCAGTATGTGAGTGAAAAGGAAAAGGAGTATCGGGTAATCTTAACCTAAAATCCCATCCATCCTACCCTTACCAAAGCCTAACATTATGTCTAAAAGACTGATTGATTCAAGGTTGTAATAACTTATATTAGTGGAGACTGGCTATGAACAACAAGCCTATGGAATTTAAAATCAAGAAAGATCAAACTCGGTGAACATCCTCTAAGGGTTAATTGACCTATTAAGGATATGCGAGAAAGAAAATAACTACATTCTTCAAATAGGATCACTTAACTATACCGTTTGTAAATGATTCACCAATTCTCGTTATGTACACCGATTGAGGAACAACCTTGATCTGACTAAGGTCAATAATAAAAGAGTGCAATTTCTGGGCCTTTCAATTAAATTGGTTACAACCGCAAAATAGAACAAAAATGTCCTTTTGTTTGAGGACAAACAAATCTTTCTTTTCTTGCTCATTGGGACAAGCAAAATTTGCCTGGGGGGAGCTCACGAGCTTAAAAGTCATCTATTTCCAAATTCCATTTTTCTTATTAATTTTTATATTAAAAGACTGATGTATATGTGAATCGAATAACCACCAAATTTCGTGGGCAAAGAAGAAATCAAAGAAAGCGTAAATTGCAAAGAAAAGGAGTAGAATGTATGCAGTAGAACCGATATAATGGGACGGCTAGGCGCTAAGAAGAACGACGCGATAAAGATGAAAGGGACCGATGTCGCTAAGCTCGATAGCAATCAAAATGCGATTCAGTTA
Source organism: Tetrastigma voinierianum (assembly GCA_016808115.1). Classification (NCBI taxonomy): domain Eukaryota; kingdom Viridiplantae; phylum Streptophyta; class Magnoliopsida; order Vitales; family Vitaceae; genus Tetrastigma; species Tetrastigma voinierianum. Next base: position 42,536 of record JAEQBH010006980.1, on the reverse strand, counting down.
CATCAAGAAACCTGCCGCAAATGAAGCGAATTGAAAAAACAAATGAGTCGGAGTAAAAAAGAAACTCAAAGTTGCAACTGTGAATCAAGAAGAAGACACAATGTCGCGACATCCGATGCGCCGCATCAACACCGCATCGGCGGCCGACACCGCTTATATGAGAAAGTTGTCGATAACAATTTTACGTAAGATAAGGTCGCGACAACTCCCGTTGTCGCGACATCACCACGAAGATTTGAGGTCGCTGACAACATCGTTGTCGCGACAAATAATCAGACCAACGGAAGTCGCAATAACACCAGCCGTTTACATCGGCTTACAAGGACCGTATGCAGCTTAAGCCGCAGTTTCGCCGCGACGTGAGTTTCAATGAGAAGAGGTCGCGACAAGATTAAGCTGTCGCGACACCAGCTTCACTTAAGACATGTCGCAACTACATAGAGGCTCCTGCGACAAGGACTGCGACAAGAACAGAGGTCGCGACGAGGGCTCGATGTCGCACGCACGCCGGGCCGCTAACTAAAGTCCAAAAAAAATGCATCGAAAATTAGGCCCAAACTTCGTAACCCTATAAATACAAGTCGCTACTAAAAAGAAACGCAATTTCGCGACTCTGGAAAGAGATCCTGGCTGTCAAGGCTCCCGTATTTTTATTTTTCTTTATTTTCCTTTCGCTTTCCATTTTATTTTAGATTAGATTAGTTTGTATTTCATTCTCATTTGATTCGAACGTTAGTCAGAAAGGATTTAAATAATGCAGCATTTATATTTCTTCAAATTACTGCCCGGTTGTTTGAATTCCATAAATTTTTGATTTCAAACACCTAGCCTGACATGTGTTTTCTTGATCAAGAAGCCAATGTGTATGGTATAATCGCGGATTTAGAAACCCGCCTTCCATTGAATTGACGTATCATTTAAATTATCTTTCCCGCAAAGATTTTATTCACATGGCTGAACTTCATATATTAAATCGACTTGCTGGTTTTGCTTGTTTCCTGGAATTGATCCCAACGTCAGTCTCCTGTACCCATAACGAGATTGTTCCAGCTCTGATTTCCAGGAGGCCCTCTGAGTGACACAGAGAAGGCATTCTTGAGAGTAAGGAACAATTTCGGGAAGGTATTTGAACCTGATATTGCTGATCTATCGTAAAGCCTGTGATAATTTAAATTAATACATCCTCTTCTCACTTGCAACCGAGGAAACGAGCCGAGCGAGTTATTAATTTAAGTATGGTGGTTCACCTCACTCGAATAGTGAATCTCGATCCCGTACTAGCAAGGATCTAATCAAGGAAAGAGTAAGTTGTTCTAATTTTGAGGATGAGGAAACCAAAAGATAAAGGCAAACCTCGCAATGACTATATCATGAGCTCAGTTTGCAAATTCATGTCAGGTATGAAGTATTGGAGAAAGAAAAATTACCCGCACAAGGCTACTAGATTTAAAAGTAGTCATCTCACCCACTGTGTTCGAGAGAAACAATTAAGGTGAGATGATGAACTGCAGCCTGGGAGGATATCCAGCCACACTATTTTATTCCTGACTAGTTTTAAAATCGCGAGTTCGTAAAGCAAAAGTTACAAGACAAATGTAGGAATTGATTCTTCACAATAGCTGATTATTCAATGTTTTCTTAGAGATAACTGCTCAATCTAAATTTGCTATTTTAATATTTCAATATTCACTCATTTGTTATTCATTCATTTTTTCTTTTACATCATTATCTTCAAGCCAAAGCAAAATCCCAATATAGTATTATCGCCCAAATAGTATGGAGCTTAAGTAATCGGGGTAGTTGATTGAAAATTTCTCGAGATCTCTCGTGGGATCGATATCTAGATCTCTTAAATCCAATTTACTACTTTGTCATTCGTGCACTTGCAAGATAATCGGGATCAAACCACAAGGTAAATGGTTTACTCTTTATGAAATATCTTTTCATCAACACTATAGCTAAAGAAACCCACACTCAAGTTTAATGGTTTTATTACTAAGGACTAGATAATAATCCTTTGGTAATAAGTCATAAATTTGAATAGGTGTTTTGATCCATAACAATTCATAGAAGTAGTCAAGTTTTATGGCTAGCTTTTTCCTGTGGATTAGACAATAGTCTTTTAGTAATCAGGTTATGAACTCAGGAGCATACTCAATCGATCAAAAAGTTTTATGGCGCTGTTGCCGGGGATTAGATAATAGTCCTTTGGTGATAACGTCATAAATTTGTATACATCATATGATCCAGATAACAGCCCAGTGGCCCGAAACTTCAAGGATTTCTTTTACCCTTTATTTCCCTATAGCTATGGTTTTTCAAGCCATCAACCTCACTGTTTTTTACAAGAAACCCTAAATCCAAAGTGGAAACACCATTTTCATTCAACTCTGACTCACTTTGCATGAGGAAAACTCATCCTCGAGTTCGAATTTAAATCATTCATACCAAGCAAAGAGCTTTGCTACCGCAAAGAGGAACCCTAGGACATACCTTTGTTGGATTCCTGAACACCTAATGTGGCACGAGACCGATGTGTAGTGCAGAAGCGTAAATTTCGCAACCGCGAAGATTCGTGTGTCGCGAAATTTCACAACCCGCGAAAATTGGCAACCTCGAAATTTCACACCGTCTAAACCTAACCGCAACACTCCGGTGAAAATAGAGAGAACCAAAAATTATGAGAAAACACAACTGTAAATGAGAAAAATTACAAAGGAAACCAAAACTAAAGACAAAGAAATTAAGAAAATCACAACTAAAACTTAAAATAAAACACACAAAATTCTAACAAAAAAAAAATTAGTGACTTCTAATATACCTATAGTTTCACCCCACTCGTGTAGTCTTTTGAATTCAAGGGGGGTCAAGGAGGGGAATCTCGCTCCCTTGTCTCGCTGAGCGTTGTACTTCATAGTGGTTTCGCCGCCTATCGACCTTTAAACACCCTATTGCCTTTAGAGTTGAGCAAGTCCATCGATCCATTGAATAGACCTGGATGGTGAATGGCCTACCCATCTTGACTTGCTTGCTTCTGGAAAAAGGTGGATCTTGAGTCGTACAAGATTGGTCTCCTTTGAAATTTTTTACGAGCTATCGCTTGATCATGCTACCTCTTTAGCTTATCTTTGCAATTTTCGAGTTGAAGTAGGCATCATTCCTAGTTCTAGCCTGCTGATATCCGTGGAGCCTTGAGACCAAATTCTCCAGACATATCCAGTTCGCTTCACGCCCCACCATTCTATACTCAATTTCCACGTGCAGATGACAGCTCGCCATAAACCAGTGCAATAAGGACATGCCAAGAATGGCTTCAGAGGGCCGTTCCGTATGCCCACAAAGAGTCTAGTAGCTTGAGAGAATCAATCCTTTCTGTTAGAGTTCACCACTTTCATCAGTATTGTCTTGATTTCTCTGTTGGCTAGCTCAACCTCACCACTAGTCTGAGGATGGTATGGGGTGGCTACTTTATGCTTGACACCGTATTTAGCTAGGAGGCTCTCAAAAGGTTTGTTGCATAAATGTGAACCTCCATCACTAATTATGGCTTTAGGGACCCCAAATGTGGAGAAGATGTTCTCCTTTAGGAATTTCAGTACCACCCTGTGGTCTGTTGTTCTGCAAGGCACAGCTTCAACCCATTTTGACACATAGTCAACTCCCACTAAAATGTAGATGTATCCAAAGGAGGAAGGGAATGGTCCCATAAAATCGATGCCCCAAACATCGAATAGGTCAACTACCAAAATTGGGCTCAAGGGCATCATATGACAACGAGAGATTTTCTCCAATATTTGGCATTTGTCACATTCTCCGCATAGTATATAAGAACTTGAAAAGAAAGGGTCAATGGAACTGTGACAAAGACCTTCCCTAGCTTTCTGGGAAGCAAAATGGCCTCCACAAGCACTCTCATATAAAGGGCTGAGTATTCCCTTGTTGCTCGCTTCGTGCACACACATCTCCCGATTATTTGATCAAAGATAATATTTGTATAAGCAAAGGTTCTTCCCAATAATAGAGGAATTTTTTCAAAGAAGAACTTTGTCTTTGAGCCTAATCCCCGCTAGCAAATTTCCCCGTTGTCAAATAATTGGCAATGTGAGCATACCAGGGTGTGCTTTCAACCAAGAGCAGGGACTCTTCAGGGAACTCGTCATTGATTGGAGGGTCATGAGTGTTGTGTGCTATTGTTAATCTTGATAGATGATCTGCAACAACATTCTCCACACCCTTTTGGCTCCCAATCCGGTTGTGTCAACTCTTACAACAGAGAACCCATCCTCGATAAGCCTAAATTTTTGGGCATTCCGTTTGGTGAGCTGATACTTCAAGGCCGAAAGTGGATCTCGTGAATATGATTATGTCAAACCCAACCAGTAAGCTCGGAACTTATCCAAGGCATAGACCACTGCCAGCAGCTCCTTCTCTGTGGTGGTGTAATTCCTCTTTTCTTCATTCAATGTAATACTTGCATAGTAGACCACATAGGGCTTTCCTCCTTCCCTTTGCCCGAGAACTGCCCTAATGGCGAGATCGCTTGCATCGCACATCACCGAAGGTACCACTCGCCTGGGGGCCCTCAATACTGTGCAAAGGGTTAAATAGGTTTTGAGCTCCCTCAAAGCCTTCGCGTTTTCACCCCAAATGAATTCCGCATCTTTTTTCCGTGCTAGCTTTGTACGTGTTGAAATTTTTTGAGAAGTCCATGATGAACCTCCTATAAAAGCCTGCGTGCCCTAAGAATTACCTTACAATCTTTACATTTGTTAGGGGAAGTGCGCTTTGAAATCTATGTCAATTTTGCCTTACTTCAACTTCGATTCCTTTCTTTTTCTCGAAATGATACGCCCCAAAGACAATTCCCGCTTGACCATAAAATGGCATTTTTCCAAGTTCAATACAAATTTTTTCTCTATACACCTGTGCAGGACAGTTTCTAAGTTTATCAGGCATTCTTCAAAGCTCCTTCCATAGACTATAATATCATCCATGTAAACCTCCATAATGCGCTCTACCAAATCACTAAAAATACTGAGCATGCATCGCTGGAATGTGCCCGGGGCATTACACAGGCCAAAGGGCATCCTCTTGTAGTCATATGTGCCAAATGGGCATGTGAAGGTGGTCTTTTCGGGTCTTCCAGATCACCTCAATTTAAAATATCTTGAATAGCCATCCGTAGCTAAAGAGGAAGCGGTTGCCATAAATCCTTTCGAGAAGCTGATCCATGAAGGGTAGAAGGAAGTGATCCTTCCTTGTCACCTCATTTAGTCTTTGGTAATCAATACATACCCTTCAACCTGTAGTAAGGCGGGTGGGCATTTCCTCTCTCTTTTCATTAAGCACAATGGTTACCCCTGATTTCTTAGGCACAACCTGGGTTGGACTCACCCAAGTGTTATCTAATATGGGGTAAATGATACCAATTGCAAAGAACTTTGGGACTTCGTCGAACCACTTCCTACATATGAGGATTAGTCTTCTTTGCTACCGCCTTACCGACTTGCTCCTCCTCCAAGTGATGGATGGGTGCAAACCCATTCGGGCCGATACCCTTCGTGATTAGTGATCTCCCACCCTATCGCTATTCTCCCCTCGAGGATGTCCAGTAGGCTATCTTCCTGTGAAGTACTAAATAGGGAGGAAATGACAATTGGGTACTGCTCCTGTTCTTCCAGATAGGCATATTTTAATTCCACAAGCAAAGGTTTAAGGTCCTGATTTTTAGGTTTACTAGTTCCTTCCTCAATCATCAAAGGCAAAATTTCTTGCTTTTTTCGTCAGTGGCCCTACACAACATTCATGTCTTGGGCTCCTTGCTACTCTTCAGACCACTTGACTAGTTCCTTAGTCAGCACATCCTTCATTTTCTGTTGGACAGCCTGTTCTTCCAGGATTGTATCAATTATGCAGACTTCTTCTTGAGCATCTTCCACAGGTTGCATGTGCTTTTTACTTAAGTGGAAGATGTTGAGTTCTAAGGTCATGTTTCCGAATGTGAGCTGCGATAACCCCATTTCTAAGTAGCTTGGATAATAGCATTAGAAGTGGCCAAGAATGGTCTCCCTAGAATGATAGGCACATAGCTAGCCCCTGTTGCAGCTGGTTCTGTATCAAGTACAACAAAATCTACTAGATAGTAGAATTTGTCCACTTGTTTTAAAACATCTTCCATTGTTCCCTTTTGTATCTTTATGGATCTATTTGCAAGAGACAATGTGATGGAACTGGGTTTTAATCCTCCCAACTCGAGCTACTTGTACATCGAATAAGGAAGCAGGTTTACACTAGCACCCAGGTCCAGCAGTGCTTTTTCTACACAAATGCCCCCAATATTAACTGAGATGGTGGTGATAAACTTTATCTTTTATACTTCACCGGAGTTTTGCACCGGATGATAAAGATCGACCTATTCTGGGCCAGAAGGCCTCTGTCAACATTTAGCCTCTCTCTTCACTATGCACATGTCCTTCAAAAAATTTAGCATACGTGGGGACTCGGTTTCGATCACATCACAGTCAATGTCGACTTTTACTTGCCTCAAGACTTAATGTAATGCCCTCGTCCCGAGAAGGTGTACGGTGATGTAACCGTATGTGCATCTTCAAAGGCTCTTTAATTAATTTAGTGCCATAATAGAATTTTTGAAAGTTGTTTTAAGGGTGAAATTATAAAGTTTTCTTAAAGAATTGTGGCACTTCTTGCAATTAAGGAGCTGAGGGGGTGAAATTCCAATTATGGAATTTTAAAACGATAATAATAATAATAAATTACCATAATTGTTCAGGAAAGCCTAGAAAATTCTCTAGATCTCGGATGACGAAACGGACTGCGCCGCTAAATTCGTCTTGCGAAATGTAGTGACCCAGAAAAATTTCGTTGAATTTTAAGATAGTCATAATATTTTATGATTTTCTGGGTGATAAGTCGTTAGGGACTTCAGGGACAAGATTTTTACAAAAATCTCGGAAGTCAAGAAGTGGCTTGATTTAAGTTCATTTACAATAAAGTAAACTGAAAAGAAATAAATTTTTTCGATAGAAATGGATCCGAAAAATCATTTATCCTAAATAATAATAATAATAATTCAAGAAAAAGATCAAAAAAAAAAAAAACATAAAAGTCAAACGGTAGGAGAACGTGAGATGGACGGGAGAGAGAGCGTGGAGAAGAGAGAGAGGTTTTTTATTTTTTATTTTTTATTTTCTTCTCCTTGTTTTTTTCTTAGATTTATGGAACGGATCAGATTTTCGTTGAGCATAAAGCCGGGTCTACGCGACGAGAGCTACGCGTAGGTACCAAAAGCTTAGCATTTCGTCACACTTCAAGAGGTAGGAAATTTTCCTATTTGTGTTATTTCGAGCCTAAATGCTATGTAATGGCTTGAAATTTTCTTAGAGGCCGTGAAAGGTCATAAACTTCAATCCTAAAATTTTTAAACTGAGTTTAGAAAATTTTAGGAATTTTTGGGATCAGGTTTAGATGTCCGTTGAATTTCGTGATCAAGTTTGAGATAGTTCTGACAAATTTAGGATTGTAGCCATTGTGCTCGATATAATTTTCAGAAATGTTTTCGGGTGTTTTTAGACTCTATGGAAAGTCCCTTGAGTCAAAAGTTTGCTAAAACATATAGTTTTTATGGGGCATTTAATGTGTAAGGATATTTTGGTCAATTTCACATCATATTATCGATGTCCTTATCAAATGGGACTAGCACGTAAAGTTTTGTTAAAATCAAAGTTCGTTCGATATAGTCGCTTTGAAAGCCCTGTGTATGTTTTATGGTTAAAAAGTTGAACTGAGGGCATTTTCGTACTTTGTATGGATTGTGTATGCGATTTGAGCATCCGACGAGAATCTAGAGTGCTTGACAAGATTTGAAAGAAATTAGTCGAGAAAAAGGTGAGTACTCAAAATCCTTTTCTAAAACGAAAGTGTTTAAATTACAAATTTGTAAAGTGCTTTTGAAAAATATAAATTTATAAAGCATTTTTATTACTCTCCCCACTTGTTATACTCACCGAAAAGTTCGATTTCAAAGATTTAAGAAAACAATGGCTTGGTTTAGCAAAACCCTAGATGGCATAGCGCCTCGCTCTACGATGTATTTCTGATCAGGCATGGCAAGGTTAAGGGATATTATGACTAACTATATTGCCCGGTCGGGTACTGGGGGTTAGATCTAGAATATAGTGAGTCGCCCTCTCGCACATTCGTATATAGTTAGTGCGCCGACTTAGTTACATGGCGAATGAGGTGTTGGTTCCGAGGTTCCATTATGTTTATAGAGATCCCGCCGTGTTCACTTAATTATCTTAGCCAGTAAAGGTTAAGTTCCGAGAGTTCACTTCTACCGATGCCGTGTTCGAGGTTCCGTGGGCATCACGCCTAGGGTATTTCGTAAATGGGCCAACGTGGTTGGTACTTGATTTCCAATATAGCACTTTCGCATATTAACCACCACTAAAACAGCTTTCGCCAGTTGTAAATAGTTTTCGTATCATTTTTTTCACAGCAGAATCAGCTGCACGCTTTTCACAGCAAAGGTAAATAGTTTTCAAATACGCTTTTCGCAAATGGTTTTCATAGCAAAATTCAATTTTCTCATAAACAATTTTACAACCATTTCTATTCATATTGGGAGGTACATACAGCAGACAAAGAACATTTGGGTAGGAACTTATAAGACCTCATCGGGTCTGTTGCCTGGCGCTTCGTGCTTTTAAAATAATCTTTCGTGCGTGTGCCGGGTCGAAAGACCTTCCAGATCCTTAGTCCCAGACTGTTGCATTATATTTAAGATAAGGTGTAAAGTAGAGGAAAATTTAAAATGTGACATTTGTATATGTAAATATCAAGTCAGGAAATATGCATGCATGGTTTTCTGAGAAAATGTGGTTGATATGAAATTATGTTTGATTGATGCTTATCTTATATTTTGATGAGGACCAGAGGTCCTTTATGATTGTAGTTGGATTTTGGAAAATATTGGGAGTGTATTTGTTTATATACAAAGATTTTTTGTATTTCGGACTCGACCAATCGTGGCGCCGTTATGTCAATTTTCGTTAAATCTAAAGGTGTGATTTTTGATAGAAAAATGAAAATTTTTATAACCCACGCTTCCAAAGACGCTTCAAATACTTTAACGGCTTAGCTTCATGGTAACTTGGTCACCGAGCCGAGCTTCTTACCGAGGTTATTGTGGAGTTACCGGATGCATTTCTCGTCACTAGAAGCGGGGTCCGCCATCTAATATTTCAGCCTTTGGCTGATGGCCTTTTCTTACCTTTAAAGGGTCACTTTAAAACGGGATGTGCTATTTTTCACTGTAGTTTCCTAGGTCACCACCTCTTCTGGTTCAGCCTCTTTAGCTTCCTAGCCTTCTTCTGCTGCTTTGGGTAATGGTTGTTTGAGCTCTTTACCACTTCTCAATGTGATAATTGCCTTAACCTCATCCATCCTGGGATTTAGCTCACTGGAAGAGCTCACTTCATGCACTCCCAGATCGGGTTGTGTCTCGGGAGGAAATTTTTCTTGCACCTGTTGCTGGTTAGTTGACCTCGAGATTGAATACTGTAGGTTGTCATATTTTTAGGAAATCTCAGCCTGCAAGCTGTCATGTTTTTTGGAAATTTATGAATGTAGGTTGTTCATTTTCTTGTTAAGTGTGCTTTCCACTGTGTCAATTCTCTTATTAGCCTGGGCATTCACCGCCTTCTGTTCCTCCACAAAGTTTCCCACCACCTTGCTCAAGTTCATAATAGCCTGTTCAACTAGAGATGAGGATGGTGGTGGCTGAGGCTAGGATGAGGATCCTTGTTGCCGCTACAGCCAGGAGGCACATACTGCAGGTTTTAAATTTTAGAGAGGTTAGGATGGTTCCTCCAGTTAGGGTTATAGGTATTTCCATATGGGGTATTGGTTGGTGGCTTGTACTGATTTACAACATTGGCATGCTCAGCCATTATATCCCTTACTGAATGAACCATGTGTTGCGTTGTTTACTCGTGGCTCCAAGTGGATCGGGCAAAATGGGCTACCGGATGGATACAGTGCCTCTTCACGCCTGCACTCATGTGACCTTCTCCCTTCCAATTCTTCCAATCTTCTAGTCAAGGTGGACAACTTTACCTTCATTTCCATATCCTCGGGCCGCTGAGTACACGCTCCCCCGATTTGGTCAGAGGTTTCATCTCGGTCGCTCCCTGGGGAGCCAGCTCATCTCTACGCAGTTTCAAATTTCACATAATTGATAAAATCCATGGCTTCATCTGAATTCTTGCTCAGGAAGTCCCCTCCACACATGGTCTCCACACCGTTTCCATAGCGGGGACATCCCATCATAAAATGGTTGACCAAAGATCCAAGTATCGAAACCATGGTGAGGACAATGGTTGATTGTTTCCAAATATCTCTCCCAGCACTGGTAAAACTTCTCATTGTCATAGGCTGCAAAGGTATAAATCTGCCTCTTTAGAGTGTTGGTTTTATGTGTGCTAAAAAATTTCTTCAAATTCAAATTTCGAGATCTCTATCCAAATTCGATAGTCCCGTCTTAGAGAGTGAAGCCAACAAATCTGCCTGGTTCTTTGTGTGGTTAAGGGAAGGCTTTCAACTTCAGCAATTCCATATCAATTGCACCCTCCTTGAAACTCGTGCAAACTTCCTCAAAATCCCGGATGTGTGTGTATGGATTTTCATTTTCCATACCATGGAAGGTTGGGAGCAGGGCACCAGATAAGGCCTGACACTCACATCCTCAGTAGGAGGTATAATACATGAGGGTGCACTCACCTGTGGTGCATGTATATGGTCCCCATTGACCTGTAGGCATTGAGGTTTCATACCTCTATTGGCTTTTGTTGCTCCTCTGTGGAGGTTCCATTTGCCCAATCAGAACTCACCTCACAACCATGTCAAGTGGAGCACCGACCCTTTCCACCGCTCTATAACGCTCTTCGTCCTTAAATTGCATAAGCTTACTAGGCAAGCAACACAGTGTATTGTTCAAAAGAAAGCAAGGCTTCCAAAAAATGTTAAGGTTAGCTAAAATATTAATGTATGGACAGTATAAAAATTAAAAACCACCCAACAAAGGAACTCCGCTGGTAGCATTAAAGTAAAGACAAAAAGGGGTTCGAATTCACCAACACTTGTGATTTATGGGATCATAAGTTCACCACATCGGCTCTAAGGCACCATCCCCGACAACGGCACCATTTGATTTGTACCACAGTAGGTGTGTACCTTAATCAACACATCTCAGAATCTGAATTCTCCTACCGTCAGAAATGGGTTACCGCAAAGATAAAATGGTTTTGTGGTCGAATCGGCGGAAGGGTTTGCCACAAGTAAAATGATCTTCACGCTTGATTTGAAATGGTGATTTCACTTTGGATTTTGGGTTTTTGTAAAAACAGTGTGATTGGTGGTTTCAAAACTAAAAACAAAATGAAATCGAATGTAAAAAGAACTCCTTGAAGTCTCAGCCACCTGGCCTGAGAGGTTTTGTGGTGATCGAGGGGTCCTCAAGCCCTTTTTCTCCCTCGCAGATCGGGAGGCTGACTATAGTCATTTCCTCGAACCTGATCTTCATTTAGCCATAAAACTAACCCTAAAAGTTTTTCTGAGATAGAGCATTTATTGGTCATTTATGTTTCAGTTACAAAAACGATCTCGACCTAACCCGTCGAGGCAAATAAATGAAACTAAGCTGAGCCTCAATGGATCTAGTGGTAAGCATCCATCGAGCTCCTAAAAGCTTGCCAACATCACACAATCAGTACATCAAGGATTTAAGGTAGAGGCAAGATACGTAGACATAAATGATCATAAGTGCATGCGTTGAAAAACAAAGAGGACACAACTTACCTCAAAACTTTCGCCCAGCCGTCTTCCTCTTCAAGGACGTAGGATTTTAACAAGCATACCTTGAGTTGTCATCCTTAAGGGGTGTTTGGCAGGTGAGAAAATGAAGGAAAAAGGGGTTGAAAATCAGAGATAAGGAGAAAAGCGGGAAAACTAAAAGCTTTGGCGCCAATTTTATTACGTCCTGTCTTCCTCTGTACAGAGCTTGACTAAGGCTTATATACTGCTCAAAGTCAAGGGAAATTACAAAAATGTCTGAACTACCATTAAAACATAGGGGGTAGTTTAGGAAAAAGTCACAAAAAGATCAATCAGAGTAATAAACTTGAGGCATCGCAGCCGTACCTCCAGAACCCGCGAAATTTCGCAGGGCTGTGAAAATTCGCAACCCCGCAAAATCCCTTGTGGTGTTCCACCCTTTCTTCTACCAGGGCTCCACTTCCTTCCGACTTCAATGAGCTGCCAAGTTCGCTTGGATTCTTCGTGCTTGGATTGGCTCGAACTTTGGCCTGAATATCTTGCAAAAACTACAAAAACAGCCACAAAATGCGATTAGTAGTATAGTCTGGACCTTGATGTGCCAATTGGGTTAATTATGTTGATTATTACACAAAAAGTGCTCAAAACCTGCGATAAACATGGCTCAAAATAGCACTTTTTAGGCACTAATCACCCGGTATTTGCTTAAGTGCTTCGGCAAATGGAATGTTGATGTGAAGCCTTTTTAAAATGTCCATAAACCTACCAAACTACTTATCCAATCTATTCTTCTTCAGTCTCTGTGGTTACGAGATAATAGGCCTCTCATCATATGAAGGTTTCTACACTTCAACTTTCTCTGGTGTGCTTAGGACTGGTTTTTTCACTAACTTTTCAGCATCTTCAGGGACTTCTTCACTACTTTTCTCACTTCCCGCAGGATTTTCAACCTCTTCTTGGGCCTCAACTGATTATTCTAAAGTCTTCCCACTCCTAAGGGTTACAGCTTTGCAGTGCTCCTTTCCTTCTCTCCTTGGGTTGACCTCTAAAGTACTAGGCAAATTTCCTTGTTGCCTCTCGCTCAATAAAGAAGCCATTTGGCCCATCTGGACCTCCAAATTTCTGGAGTTGAGCTGCTTGATTGTTCAGTGACGTCCTAGTCTCATTTTTGAACTTATCATGTGACTTCATCATATTCATATGCATATCAGCTAACTATTCCATTTTCATATCTAAACTCGACTTCTTCTCTTGAGGTGGTTGGAGAGGCTTAACTTGCTCCAAAGGATTACCCACATTCTGATTTTTCCATGAAAAGTTAGGATGGTTCTTCCAACTTGGATTGTAATTTTGACCATATGGGTTAAAGTTCTGATTTTCTGGGAACTTCGCCAAATATTGAGCTTGTTCAATAGTCAAATCTCCCATGGCATTCATCATTAAAGTAATCGAGAATTGATATGAAGTCCATGACAATGCTCGCATGCAAGTGGGCTTTCTTCAACCTATGTGTAGATAGTTGAGGACCTAATTGTTGAGTAGCTTGTAGTTGATTTGAGAGTGTAGACACTTGCTGCATAAGTTTGTAAACATGTCTAAGTCGACACCCCAACTGGTTTCCTTTGGCATACTCTTCAACCGACCATTGACAATCATTCAAGGCGATGTTCTCAAGACTTGATAAGCCCACTTCCGTTGTTTCCTTATAATCGCTTCCTCCCAGATAAGCATCAATGAAGTCCTTGTGGGACGAGTCAAACCATTGTAGAAATGGTGGACTTGCATCCATTTTGTGAAACTATGGTGAGGGCATTTTCTCAACAAATCCTTGAATCTCTCCCACACTTCATAGAACGACTCTCCCTCATATTGATAAAAATTACTAATGTCGATTATCAATTTTTCCGCTCTTGCTAGTGGAAAGAATCTAGCAATAAATTTGTTCGATAATTCATCCCATGATGTTATTAAATCCGACGGTTCTGAAATAAGCCAATGCTTGGCTTTCTTCTTCAATGAAAATGGGAACAATCTAAGCCGAATAGCATCATCGCTCACCCCATTATATTCACTGTATCACACACCTCCAAGAAATTCAGGACATAAGCATTCGGATCCTCATGTGCGAGCTTGTGGAACTAAATTCCTTGCAATAATGGGAGAGTGATGGGATTGAGCTCAAAATTATTCGCTTGTATTGTTGGTCTCCTAATCACAAGTCAGCAATGTTAGACAAGGTGCATAATCTCCGATAAAGTGACATAGTGTCCATATTTGCCTCATCAGGGTGTATACTACCTCCTCTAATCGAACCAACATCTTCTCCCTTATTTTCTTCCATCGGTCCCATAGGTTGTTGTTCCACTCTAACTGCTTTTCTCTTGTCCCTCATAATTCTTTTCAAAGTTCTCTCGATCTTAGGATCCAAAGGAATAAGATTTTCAAAACGAGTTTGTCGCATACCTAACGATACCGACAAGTTTTCACAAGAAAAATAAAACAAAAGAAACAAATAAAAAATATTAAAATTAAATCGAAACAAATGTAAAAGTACGAAAAGAAATTGCTTAGTATTGATATTAGCATAAACACCATGATGAAGTAAATATTTCCCTAGCAACGACACCAAAAACTAGATAGGTGTTTGCCTGATTATATTTTAAAGATATACGATAAATGCAAATTGCCTAACCTTGCAAGTGTCGCTCATCGAAATGTCTGATGTACTCAAGGTGCAGATATCGATCCACGAGGAAAACCTTAATCGTAGGAGGCTAAGTACTAAAATTATAATACTTCTTTTATATTCAAACCCTTAAGCTTGTGATGGCTAAGTGAAAGTGAAACCAGATTAAATTACTAGTAATGTAACTTTGCGCTTCAAACGTAAAGATGACCAAATGGGTGCAAAAGGCTAGGGTGTAGGTGTTGGTGTTGTTGGATAGTCCTACTATGTAATGTTGAGGTTCCATTCCATTATCTAATATACGTGTTCTCCAAGGCGGCTCTTATCTAATGTAATTAAAGCCTTTCTCAACTTCATTTAACCTCCCTTTATCACTAGGTTTCTTGATCCTTCTCTCAACCCAAAGCATTAAAGGTGCTTGAAATTCAAAGAACTCCCAAGCCTCCTAATTATTGATAACCCTATATTACCAAGTTTATTAGATTAACTCACCTATGTCTAATTCTTCATTCACTTCTCAGATCTTACCAAGAACCACTCACTAATTAAGATTGATCAGAAATTGATATGTTGATTTTAACCAAGCATGAGTCAATGGTAAAACAAATATATAAAAGATAATGAAATTATGAAAAGTCAACACTTAAACATAGTATTTATGTCCAATTCACTACCAACACCCTAAACCACGAAATTAGAACATAATGATAATTTGCTCCATTACAAATGAAAATTAAGACTTGATAATGAAAATAGAAAACTGATGATCGAGAATGATGATCTCCCAAATTATTCAAGTCTCTCTCGCTAAAAAGAGCCTTTAAATCTTCTTTCCTATGATCGAAACCCCTGATCCTTAAACCTAATACAATTAATGTTTTTCTTTCCAAGGAATGGAATCTCCCGCTATTTTATAAGCACGCGGAGATTAGGTTTGTCGAGCTTCCCAGTGAGTCGTGATGTTGGAGCGTCGCGATGTTGGAGCTTCGCGACGTTGAAGCATTTCTGCCATTCTTCTCGGGGACTCCTGAGGCACCATTTCGGCACTTTCACCACAAAGCCCAATACAAACTAAATATTAGAAAAGTAATAAAAACGAGTCATATATATATGAAACTGATTCAAATCGCTAAATCGGGTTTGTTATGATTGTTTTTGGGCACTCATCATTTTCTTGCTAAATTTGTTTCTTTTACATTCAAAACCTGCAAAACACAAAGTTGGTGATTATTCCATAATTCTGCATTAAAATGAATCATAAACTACTGAAAAAATGCAAGAAAAATGGACAAAAAATATATGAGTTTAGGACTCATCAGTACTATCAATTCAGATCAATATGTTCGACTGTAGAGGCCTAGTTATAGGATTTTGCTTTTTCCACCACTTGTTTGATGGGTTCTTCGAAATCAACTTCCCTACTTCTAGGTAGTATTTACTTGATTGGCATATAAGGTGTAGATGTGAAATGATTTGGTAGACTTCGGCGTAACTTATATCCTCCCAACAAATAATTTACCCAAGATGAAGCCACCTCCCTTAATCGGACTTGAAAACACCCTCACTAAAAGGATTGCGTTTAATGGGGCCAAAATATCGGCCCTTAGGGTAATTTCTCATGATCCAAGCTTCCCACGACAACCTTTACAGAGAGTAGAATGGTATTTACTCTAATGGGTAAGCCTCACCAAGCATGGGCGGCAGGGACTTCTCCTAGTCGATCATACATAAACTTTCGGCGAGATGCGTTCCACATAAACTTTTGGAAACCTCATGAGCGAGGTGACCCGGATTCACGGTGGCGGAGAGTGGCCTTATGACACGAAGGTACCGGAGTTGAAGGATTTTGTGGGTTTACTAATCAATTCACTCATAAAATCCAAAGAAACAATGGTGGGTCGGGAGGATGTGTTCTCTACATGGCTGAAAACAAGGAATGAGTTACATGAAGCCGTGGAGAAAGGTGAAGTAGATGTGTACATGTTCACTAGTTGGTGTAATTTTCCTGCCTATAAAATTGATTTTTGTTGGGGAAAGACGGTTTGGGTGAGTAGAATTCCTTTGCTGTAGCGACCCTCGAGCCCGACCCAACCCGATTGGCGAGTCCGAACCGAAAACCGGGGATGCCCATTTATTTATTTTTTATTTACATTTTATTACGTTTTCTTTTTTCAAAAGTGTCGCGACCCGAAGATCCAGACTTGACGAAGAGCGGTCAGAACCCGAAGCGGTTTACTCAGGCGTTTTCAATTATCTTATAAAAACATTTTCTTTATGTTATTTCTCTTTAGGTTTTCAATTTGCGCGGAAGCATTTTCAAATGGTAGGTCCACAAACATTTACATTTCATAAAATGCAATTACAATGAAGGCATTCTATGCCCTTTCAAAATGATATACAAAACAAAACATTTCTTTGGAGTTCGACTATTTGTTCACAAAATATTCCATGTTCAAAAAGGAAATGAAATGTGCATGGCAGGGTATGTACTTATACGCCGTAACTTGCTTTATGACTCGCTTCACGATCTTGTCTTCCTTCACATGCACTCGAAACCTGCGCATAGATATTAAAACATACGCTAAGAATTTTTCATGCTTAGTGGTTCTATACGAGTTCTATTTATTATTCAATTTAACTTGGCATGCATTTAACATTAAACCATGCCTATTATATCAACATGAAATTTAGTGATGTTTTACTGTTGTTGTCGGCGTGCAAACATCTGCCTTTGCTTCCTTCTCCTTACCTCGTACTATTCACTTTCGCGTGCTTTCATTCTAATTCATTATCATATCACAACATCGATTCAATGCATCATTCAATTCATGATTCAATTTATGAGATTTAAGCGTATACATAAAAATCCCATTTACACTCGTCAATGTTGGTTATTTCACTTTGACTATTCAAATCACATTTCCGACGGATTCCGTTTGATGAATCCCGCCCTTATTATCATTCGGTAATGTGCTTACACATTTAACAATTCGGTCTCCCATCATGGCGGATGCGTTTGGTACACCCGACATGTGGTATCACTTAATGCCATACGCCATCATGGCGGATGCGATTGGTGCATCGCGCCGTGGGACGCTTCTTCGTGCCATGCGCCATCATGGCGGATGCCGATTGGTGCATCGCCAAGTGGGACGTGGACAAATTCGGGGTGCGCCATTGACGGATGTCGATTAGGTGCATCCGTCGGGGCGGTTCATTCAGTATATCGATTCAATTCAAGATGTCAAGCATTTACCAATTCATTTACAATTCGATTTATCATTCATATTCATTCGATTTTCAAACGTTTCAAATATCATATTACTATTCCATATTCGCTTTCGTAATATCATTTCAAAGGTATGCTCAATTCATATAATCATTTCAGACTTATTTGGTAATCTACCAAAACACTTGAAATAAGAATTAGAGAACAAACCGAAGCTGTCGGCTTTAGTTTCTTTCTCTTCGATCTCGGTCCTAGGTTAGGCGATCATCACCCATCCCTAGTCAATAACAATCACGCCACTCTTAGTGGATAAACAATCATCATATTTTTAGTGAATGACAATTTATCTTTGTTAACGGTTTTGGGTTAAGACACTAAGTCTGCAAAGACGAACTCGCTTCGCCGAGGCGGCGAGGTACGATGCGTTTTTCACTTAATTCTATCCTTATTTGAACCCTCATTAATCATTTCTTAGGCTCCTAATCGGTATACTAATACAAGACTTACTTGATTGCAAAAATATGCAAACGAGGGTCTGCGAAAGTAGTGAAAGTGCAGTGCCTTTGGTAGTACCGGTACTAGTCCTCAGCGCTAGTGGGTACTGGTACCAGTTTGAGTGGTACCGGTACCACTTGCCCACTGCATCATGGGTACCGGTACCACTCGGCGATGCAGGGTACCACTCTGATTTTGCCCAAAATGCTGGATTTGGCATTTTCACCATTTTTCTTCAAACCTTCTCGATTCATCCCATATCAAAATCCACCATGGAATCCACCCAAAACAACTCTAAAGGTGGTTTAGAATCAATGAAAATTCCTTTTTTTTTCTTATGTTAGGGCTTTTCCCCAAAATCAAGAACATAAAAGAGGAAGTTAGGGTTTGATTTTTCTTACCTTATCTCATCAAATCTCCTCTTATAGGTTGCTTGATCCCTTAGGAGGAAGAAATGGGAAGTAAATCCAACCAAAGCCACTCCTCTTTGCAAACCCTAGCCTTTCTCCCTCTTTTCTCCTCTCCTTCTCTAAAAAACGGGTTTGCTCATAAAATGAGCTCCCAAAGACCACTTTTGGCCTTTTAAAATCCCACTTAAGTGTAAGGCCATGTTTGGCCTTCCACCCTTTTCTCATTTCTCATTTTCTCCTTTTTGGTCTTCAATTCTTTATTTCCATAAGGCCTTGTTGGCCTTTAACCCATTTTTCATTTAAGTCTCCTATTATTCCACTTTGGCCATTCATTTATCATAAATTCACTTAGACATTTATTCTTAATAAAAATTGACCCTTAGGTCCTTAATTTTCAATTTTTTCCACATTTGCCCTTTTTCACTTGGGTTTATTTCCGGGTTCAATCAATTTCTCATTTTAGCATATAATATTCAATCATATGCTCACACTCAATTACATTTCACAATTTATCAATTTATCACACTTTCGGAAAAGCCAAGTTAGCTCAATTCATACCAGAATATATATAAAATTATTATAAAATTATCATAAAAAGTTTGGCTCGATACATTTGCCCTACGAATCCACTTAACTACGGACACAAAAAGATGCGATGGAATTGAAGCATGGGTATACTTCAGAAACAAGACATGCCTCTTCTTGGATAAGACATTTTTAGCCTTCACCTCAGGAGCCTAAACCACATCTACCATTACTCTCTTATCATGTTTGCAGTCATCTGTCAGAATGCATCTTCTATTGTATGTAACAAAAAATATTTAAGCTTAAATATAAATAATTTTATTTATTTATTTTTATTTATTCACTTTAATATTAAACAATGACACAAAAAGTGGAAAAAAAGTATCGAAATTTGTGACGCCCCCGAATCCAGAGTCAGTTGACTGCAGATCAACCAGCGGAAGCGGCTCGTGAATCTTGGGTGACCCGATCTCTCACGAATCGGGCGAGTCTCCATTGTGCGGGGCTCTACCCTGGCCACACATCTTTGTCCCCTGACACATCCAGCGACCATAGGAAGGTTGATGAGTAAATAATGGCCACTTGGGCCTCATCATCCTTCGACCAATATATCCCAGCGAATACATATCTCATGGGTTGAAGTTGATAATTCACTCTTATACAAACATATATCAAAATTCTAGAATTCTAATACATGTATACATAATAAAGCCAAAGCCACAACCCGGCTTTCTTCTAAAGCAACCTCTATGATGGCGGAATGCTCCTCGTGCGCTCCTGTGCACAGAAAATAATATCCCTCGATAGGAATTGAGCTAATTCTACATTAGTGGAATCACCTAGTGGGCTACTCTCCACCTAAGTGCATATGTACTCCAGTAAAAACATACATTCAGTGATCTGTGATCCTACTTGAATGTCTCATATAGTCAACTCATATCAGGAGTCCTCACCGACTCCTCCGCACTTGCTAAGCCACGTATGAGAAACCTTATTTTCAACAAAGATGTTTGTTTTTATTTATGGACAACCCTCCGATATAAGTAGTGGACCGACTCCGATATTCTATTTAGTGGACAACCCTCCGATGTATATCAATTGGGCCGACTCCGACGATTGATATTTTATATGGACTACCCTCCGATAATTATTATTATTTAGTCAACCCTCCGAAACCATTCTCTCAAGAATCACCTCATGCACTCACTCCTATTGTTCTAGGGTGCTTGGTATATATGATCACATAATCTCAATTCCAATACAATTATATAACACATGTAAATATATAATAACATGCATATATTCACATAATTTAAATCACACAAACATGTCATGTAATTTCACAATTCATTACACAGAAATTAGCTCGCGGGCTAATTATCAAACCACCGAGCAATTCAGCAGATTACTCGGCTAACACATTATTTCACAAGAGTATTTTGTGAACACTATTATATGAGCGGTAGAGCATCGAGATTCTTGTTGGCGATTCATGCGATCATCGGTTCACTTTGTGAACCCTAATTTCACGACCATTCAGGCCTATACTTGTCGCGTCCTGATTTATTCAGCAATTTCCAACTCAGCGAACACCCAAAGCTTGATCCGATGCGGTGTCACATTTGTCCAAATGATTTCTAAACAAATTCCACATTTTGAATTTTGAAGTTTGGGGCCAAGTCATGACCGTTCAAGGCCTCAGGTAATCAGAAACATTATAAACACTTAAATAAATTATAAACCAAGTAGGATAAATACCCTACCTCACGGGGTTGTAAAAAACTCCAAAATCGGAGCCATGCGTAGGCCTCGATGTGTGGCACCTTCTTGATCAGAAGAATTTCGACCCGGTCGGATCGCTGTAATCTAGAGAGAAGGCCACTTTACTCTCACTCAAACCCAACAATTTTGCCTCTTGCATCTCCCTGTTTGCCTTTCACGTTTTTCCCTTTTTCAATTTGTAAGGGTAATACTTTATTCCTTGTTACGGCATTATTATCATTTAAAACAAATCCTATAATTCCATCTATGTCCCTAAACTTGGATTTTCGACATTTGGCACTATCTAGACCTTCATTCCATCATCTCCCTACCCATGCAACATGTATAACATGTGTACATGTTATAGGTGACTTTTGTCACAGCAAAAGTCGTTTTTCGGCACCAGAAACTCGATGTCTCGAAAAAACGTGTAAGTCACATTGTTTGGGGTGATGGTGGCGTGGTAGCTAGTTGCCAAGGCAGACGATTCCAACGATTGAAATCCGTTTTGTCATCGAGATCTAGAGAATAGAATTTGAATTTTAACCGAAATTACAATTTTACCCTTTTTTTCGAAGTGGAATTTCTACGGGTCTTATGCAATTGAATTGTCAATTAAGATTTGATATAGAGCTGACCTTAAAATTGGTCCAATTGCATGTGGAACTAGCACTACAAGAAAAAGAGAGACAATAGCGCTTTCTAAGTGTCAATAAATACATGAGATGACACTTTTTTCTGCGTCCTCTCAGGTCTCGGAACATTATAAGTGCTTGTGAATAATGATGCTTTTTTTTGAAAAATGTCATCTTTGATTAATTCATATATGACACTTGAAGCATGCATCATCTTTGATTAATTCATCTGATGACACTAAAAGCAAGCATCATCTTTGAATGTTGTTAGAATAGCGCTAAGTAAAAATCATCATCTTTGATTTTTTTATTTTGACACATTTCATATTAAAGTAATAATTATATCCTATATACTAAAATAATGGATTTCCACAATTAAATAATAATAATAATAATAATAGATTTCCATATAATTAAATAAAAGAAAATTTATAAGTTATAAAATTAAATTGAAATTTGCAATTTGAAATATTTAAAAATTTCATATACAATAAGGTAGTCAAACAATTATTTGACTACTTATGAAAAATAATTACACAATAGTTAATTATATCAAATATTACAATAACATGATTCATCTTAAAATGAAGATGAGTATAGTGATTGATGTAATCTTCACGTGTTTTGGCATATGACATTTTCTAATTTCCTTCATAACCTGCAAAAATATATAAGAAGAATAAGCAGTCTCTTAACCTTCCAATTTGAGGGAAGAAAAATTAGAATCAATGTTTACAAGATATAGAAAACTTTAAGAAAATAAACTGAATGGTTGTGCATAGAAACTCCATAATAAAATTATAAATTAAAATTTTTCATCAAGTCAAATAAAATCTTCAAGCACAATATATTTGTAGACCACAAATTTGGGCTATAATCTTTTAGTTATTTTATTTTAACTTATTTTATTTTATTAGATTTGATTTTATTTGATTGGATTTTCATTTTTTAATTTAATTTTATTATTACATATTATTTTGATTTTATTTTATTAATTTTCTTTTGTGAAGGTAGATCGTCATTTTTAGGGTTTTAGGGTTAGGTTTTTGGGGAGTTCCTATATATTAGAAAGAAAAGCAAAAAAAAAAAAAAAAAAGGAAAGGAGATGGCTAGAGGAAGATTTTTTTGCTGAAGCATCCATGAGGGTTGTAAAACCCGAGAAAATAGAATTTTTCTTAAAAAGGGTAAAATCGTAAATTACCAAAGTAGTACAGGTTGAAAACCTGTAAATTTTATAGATCTTGAATGATGAAACGGAACTCCCTTGACGTTTAGATCCCTCCTGAAATCTAGTTTCCCATAAGAATTTTTAGTGAATTTCGAGACAATCGAATTTTCATGTTTTTCAAGGTGATGGGTGTCCAATGACTCCCAAGGACGAGATTGTTTACGAAAATATCGAAAGTTAGGAAATGACTTGAGTCAAGTTCATGGGATATAATTTGAACTTGAACGGAGATGAAATAAATCGCTTCGGGCCATAATCGGACCCGAACAAGGGTGGACACGTGGCACGTCGTGGAGCCACCTGACCTTAAACTTAATTTGGGATAAGAATTAGGCTAGAGCCCATTTTTCTTGATTGATCAAGAGAGAGGAGAAGAGAGAAAGAGGAGAGTCAAGGCTTCCTCCCGAGATCTCTGAGTTCGTTGATCCCGGTTTTATCGAGCCCGAAAACAAAAGTTCATCAAATTGGCGAGAATGCAGCGTGGGTACCTAGAAAGAGGATTCAGTTGAAGATCCGGAAATTTCGAAGGGAAGTGAAGTTGTTGAGTTTAAGAGGCTTCCTGTTTAAATGTCGCTCCCCAGAGTAAATTCTTCCTACCTTAAACACTTTCCATCTTTGAGGCGGAAAAAAAAGGGTTTTAATTAAGGGGCTTGTTTGGCGAAGAAAAAATGGATTTTCGGGTTCTATTCGATGTTTCTTTGCCTAGGTGAAGGAATCTTCTCAAGGAAGATTGGCTCTTTGCCTCAGTGAAGGGGTCGGCTTAGGCGTGGGCATGTACGCTTAGGCGAACTCGAGGACAAAAAAATGGGACCTTCTGGTTCGCCTAGGCGAGGCTGTTGCTCGCCTAAGATAAGGGAGGCTATGCCTAGTCAAGCCTGCGACTGTTTAAGGCCTATGTTTATGGCATGTTTGGGGTCGATCTCGTGGCCCGGTTTGTGATTGTTTATGCCTTCCTTCGAAGGCCATTGTATGACTTGTTTGAGTGTGTCATTGCTTAACTAGGAGAGACATGTTTGGATGTCAATGAGTGTGATCTAATATATTGACATGTGATAAATTGTTATGTGCAATGGCCATTACATGGCTTGCTTATGTGTGTGTCATTGCTTGATCATAGAATGACATGTTGAATGTAAATGTTAATATATGCTTGTATGATATATCGAAATGAATAAGAATGATGTATGAAGTCATATGCGGGTGATGTGATTGTCCATGACACTCATTAAGTGGTGTGGATTGTGTTTTTCCATGTAGCATTATTATTGCATGTGACATGATGTGCGATGGCATATTGCATTGCATATGCACGTGGACATCGCATTAAATGGGTGTGAGTGCATGGTTAATGAATCGACACTGCGTTTGGTGTTTGATTGGGTGGGCTCGGTTAAATGGGACAACGTCCAATAGAGTCGCACGGTCGATTAAAATGGTAAAGAAATATGTGTCGGGTATTATCAAGAACCAATAAATCCCCCCTCGAGTAAAGACACGATTATGGTCGAGACATAGTCCTAGTGGTGAAAGGCCTTAAAATTGTCTAGGTTTGCGGAGCCTGCACTGTGGCACCAAAAATCCCCTACCCACAAAAAGGCACGTGGTTTTCATTATAAAATGATTATTGTGATGTATCATCCAAAAAGATTTTGGTTTATAAACAAATGAAATTTGTTTTGAAATGATCATTGGATGTCATCGGAATGACGATTTATCACCACGTAGGCTTAGGTGTTGTGTAGAGGGCCAGTGAGGACTCGGGCGTATGGTATAATTGAGTCTCATCTCATTTCATGGCATGTCATGTAGGATTCCAAATAGAATTAGCATGCTCTTGTTGGAATGTGAATGTGAAATGTTGAGTGAACATTGCATGTGGACTTAGGTGATGAGTAGCCCTTGTATGAGGTATTCTCTATTGGGCGTGGCTCACCCTTTATGGGATAACCCTTTCGGGTGTAAGGTGGTCTGCGGTGGAGCGGCACTCGAGAGAGGCCGTGATTGCGAGGCCATGTATGGCCCTAATAAATCCTTTTGTAAAAAGTGTTTGGGACAAACTAGTTCTAGCATGTGTTTTTGTATAAAAGAATTATAATTAAATTCTTTCGGACTATTGCCAATATAGTCAGGTATGTAATAATGGTAAGACGGTCATGATCAGACTCTAATGGACTGTATTTAAGTGTATTATTCTCATATTTTTAGCTTAAATATGAATGAATGAATCCCAATGAAGGGACGTATCGAGGTGGTGCCAAGTAACTCGGTGTCCATGAGTAATTGGTACCAGTCTGGTACCAAGACTTAGGTGCACAATGACCTAAGATAGAAATTCAAGATGTTGACAGTTAGTCAATAGGACCCTCGGGTTTTGGAGCATCACAAAGGGAGATCGAGGGCTCGAGTGCCGAACAAGAACTCGTGGGAAATAAGCAACTCCTTGTATGAATGCTACAAGTTATTCGTTTCATCTGACCTAATTGTCTTTATTTTGTTGAATATGACTTCACTTCACATTAAGGTGTGTTCTCAATTTATCAATTGTTGTATGGGATACACATCGAGTTTTTCTTTTATTATAAGTGATCATAGTTTCTACTGATTTTCCAAGTTCTTCTTCTACGAGATATATCATTTTTTTTCTTTTCTTTTCTTAAAAATTTTACTGGTTTTCCATGTTTGGGTTTTCTATCATGGATGTCTGATGATGTTATCGTGCATGAGATTCTTGTGTGTGGCGAAAATTTGGAAAAATGATTGTAATTGGGTTGGGTATTAAACAGGCCGGATATTAGAGAGGGATGGTTGCAACTAGGTTGTGCCCCCAAAGTATTGGATATTAGAGAAGGCACACGGCTAAACATTTTTTAACCTTGTAATCTCCTCTGCAATGTTTGTTTTCCATCTTATAATATTCCTGTAAAACCAGAGAAAATTTAAATTTTTTTTTTAAAATGGCAAAAATAGTAAAATTGCCGAAATGGTTCAAGGAAGCCTGGAAATTTTTCTATATCTCGGATGACGAAACAGACTTCACCATTGGATTCATCTCATGAAATCTAGTTACTTAAACGAATTTCGTTAAATTCTGATACAATCGGATTTTCACGATTTTAGAGGCGTCGGCGCTTGGTAGGCTAAAAAAACAAATTTTAGAAAAATCTCGAAAGTGAAAATAAATTAGTAAGTTCATTTAAAATAAATTGAACTTGAACCGAGAAGAAATAAATTTTTTCGGGGAAGAGACGGACCTGAAAGAGTGATGGACACATGGCGTAATGTGGGCCATGTCTCCAAACAAGTTAGATCAGAAAAGGAAGTTTTGGAGGAGAGGTCTCATTTTTCTGGTTTTCATGTAAGAGAGGAAGATAGAGTAGAGATAAGCTCCAACTTCTCTCTACGATCACGAGCTCGGTTGCTCGGTTTTGTCGGGCGAGACTAAAGTCCATCTACGTGTGAGAGCTACGCATGGTGCAGAAAACAAAGGGATTTCATCGAGAAGGTCAAGCGAAAGAGTTCGGGATATCATGGGTTTTGGGACTCCGGAACTCCGGCAACCGTTTTGCTCTAAGAGGTGAGGATTCTTCCTACTTTTTAATGCCCTAAGGGGTTGTTTGGCCGTTTTTTCCCTAAGGGACTGTTTGGCAAAATAATAGGTTATGGGAATAGTGCCCTGTTTTGACCCTATATGATGTCCAGCATTTGGGGCTGATTTTCGATTAGAAAAAGAGGTAATTTGGATAGTGTCCTTCATGACAATTATAGCTGAAGTTGTGAACTTGAGATTAGGCTTTTGAATTACCCATATTAGACCTCTATAGCTCAAGTTATGGTCATTAATTTACGAAGTGTGCGGCTTAGGTTGTTAACTGTTTGTGTCGGAGTTTTGGGGCGATTTTAGGTTGAGAAAAAGGTAATTTGGACTAGTGTCCTGCATGACAATTGTAGCTGAAGTTGTGAACTTGAGGTTAGGCTTTGAATTGCCCAAATTGGACCTCACATAAAACCAAGTTATGGTCCATTTTCCAAGACTACCACAAATTACCTGTTTTAGCCAAACCTACTATCCATATTTTTGGGGTGATTTCGGTTGGGAAAAAAGTGAGAATTTGGATAGTATCCTTCTAGGAAATTGTGGCTCTATCCTGATAACTTGATTTTAGAATTTTGAATCACCCCAGGTGGACCTTTATAACTCAAGCTAAGGTCATTTTTCGGGATTACTTTCTGGGTTGTTTAGTGGTTTGTGTCAGTTTTGGGATTTGTTAGGGGGCTAGTTTTCGGCCCGGGTTGAAATATCCGTGGTCTCTTATGGATTGTGGAATTTTTGTGGAGGCATCTCTATGCCATAATTGGTCTTGAGGATGAGGTTGTCATTGCTTGAGTTTGAATGACATGCTTGGTAGTAATTGATTGGATGTCAATATGTGTGTCCTAATGTATTGACATGTGGAGAGTATGTATGTGTATATGAATATGTTGACATGATTTGTGTGATTTAATTGGAAGTATATGTTGATTGATATAATTGTCAAATGATGCATGGGTGTAATGCATGAATAAAATTGTCCACATAGCATCCATATATATATGTGTGACATGGCATAAGCATGAAATAGCATAATTGCATTTCATATGCACGGGGACATCATATGAAATGGGTGTGTGTGCATGGTTGTTGTCATTCACCATTCTTGGTGAATGGGTGGTTGACACGGTACCTTGGACGACATCCAATAAAGTTCCATGGTTTGCATGGTTATAAATTTAACACTAGGTTTGGTGTTGATTGTGCGGGCTCGAAAAATGGGATAATGTCCAAATTGAGTCGCACAGTTTGAAAATGGAAAATGAAATTATGTAATCGAGTGGCTACATTTATCTTTTTGGTTACACATATGGATCAATCGGTGAAAGGCCGTGAAAGTGTGGGAAGGTTTACAAAGCCTGCGGTGGAACCCCAAAAAATTCACCACCCATAAAAGACATGGATTCTTGAAAATAAATGATCGTTGAGGTGAACATCCAAAAAGCTTTTGGTTTGAAAACAAATGAAATTTGTTTTGTAAAATCATCATTGGATGTAATCCTAGAATGATGGATTTTATCATGCATGGGTTTCAGCATTGTGTGGTAGGAGTCGGTTGGGACTCGGGTTTGATGGAGTTAGTGAGGACTCAGTACATGGGACATGGTGAGTCGCATCTCATTCATGGCATGTAGAATTCCATTCTAGGTTTGCATAATCTTAATTGGAATGTGTTTTTTTGGTTACATGACCATTGCATGTGCACTTAGGTGAATGGCCTGCAGCCAGGGTTTACTCTCTTGGGCGTGCTCACCCCATCATGGGACCACTTTCGGATTACGAGGGGTGTGCGAGGAGACGGCTCACTCGAGGCCGCCATTGTGAAGAAAGCCAGGTTGTGGCTTTGGTTCTTACTTTTGTAAAACATATAAGAACAAACTGTTTTGATATATGTTTTTGTGTAAAGAGTATTGTAATTAAACTCTTAAGGACTATGGTATTATAGCATTGTGCATAATATTTGAGTATGGATAAATGAACCCTATGTGGTCATTTTTACTCGTAGATAGACCCAGAGAGGTCATGATATGATATTTGGCCCCGGATGGGCCATGCTATTATCTGTTGTACAGGTTGTATTTTTTGGTAGAGCTCCCTGTAGAAAGGAGACTATATCTGATTTTTTGTTAAATTATGGGTCCTGGTAAAGGGGACCCAATAGTGTGGCATCCGGTTACTCGACATCTACAAGTTTTCCGCGAGTTAACGATTGGTCAACGAACCCCTTGGTTTTGGGGTGTCACAATTCCATGTTTAGGCTCCATTGTATATTCATTTTCATGTTCCATGTTTTTCCTTACTTTATTATTTTGTATGTTTGGGCTAGTTTATATATTTATTTTCTTATTCCATGTAAGTATTTTATTTTCTCTTGTGTATATTTATTTTCCTATTCTATACTTTCCCATGTTTGTATATTACTTTCTATTTTATTTATGCATCTTAATTCTAAGTTTTTTATTTTCCAATTATCACACAACACACTCATATTACACTTTCCTAAAATTGTTTGATTGTTGATAAAGTGTACCTTGTGGCTTCTAAGTAGTTAACTAAACCAGTATGCCAACTCATTTTTTATGTTTTATCTTAGTCAGCTTTATTATTATTTTAGTTTTATTATTGTTATACTTAAAATTTTCTAAAAAAAACCTCTTTCCAAATAAATTATAAAGATTAATATTCTATTTTTTTTAGATGAATTTTAGAATAAAGTGATTTATTATAATATAATTTTAGATCATTTATGGGTTAATCCCAACTATATGATTCGTGCCACGACAGGGTGATCCGGAATCAACAAAATTTTTATCCTATATTCCTCCTCTTTTGCCGTAGTCCAAATTTCTTTATGTTATAAGCGATCTAGGTCGGGTGCAGGGATGGAGTTTCTTCGTACAAATGATTTGAGTGAAGTCAAAATGGTGAATTCCAATTTGGATTTTTGGGAATTTATAAAAACAGTGGATTGATAATGTTTGGAAAACTGAAATTTAAATAAAATAAAATTAAAAAGAAGTCTCCTTGAAGTGTCGGGCTGCTGGATTCGGGTTCTAAAGTTCACTGAGGGGTCCCCGGGTTCATTTCCTCGCGTTGGGGGAAAATGACCTACAGTCATTTCCCAAACCGGATCTTCATTTAGCTTTTAAAAACTAAACCCTATGCTTTTCCCTTTTGAAAAACAGCATTTGCATTGAGCGTGTCTTCCATAAAATGAAAGCGTGCCTCCGATCTACCTCACATTGACAAATAGAAAGCGACTTATGAATCTTAGTGGATCTGGCAATAAGCATCACGAACCTAAATATTGCTAAATCTTGATCAATGAGAGCGTAAATGAGTTCTAACCTCGAAGAGAATGAGAAATAGGAACATAAATGCCAATAAAACTTGCGTTAAGCAGGGAACCGTTAGTTACGTCAGACCTTGTGACCCTCTGCTTGAGGGGAGAAAAGCGACTGTAACCATCCTCGAGATTGTCATCCTCGGAGGTGTGTTTTGAAGCTGTAGGGAAAAGGAAAGAAGGAGAGAAAAATGGAAAACGAGGGCGGGAGAGAGAACGGGGCCGAAGCTTTGCCCTAAATTTTATTCCTCCGTAACGGTGCTTGGCTTGAGTTTGCCATTGTAACCCCTTTACCATATTACAAAATAGCCTCCCCAAATATTCTTGCAATCGGGGCCAAAAAAGGAAGAAAAACAAGAGGAACAAAGGCAAAAGCAGGCGACGGGAAGTCAAATGCAAACGTTAGCGTGGCGGGATGGTAATTAGTGCTCTGAGGCTTGATTTTGTAGGCTGCTTTAATTTCCTTGTATTTTCTTCTCTTCCTTTCCTTCTAGTCCTACGATCTAATCTTGAGTTTGATAATTCTTCGTGCTTGGATCGGCTCCAACAATTTTAGCTCGTACTTTAAAACTGCAAATTGCCACAAAATCACGTCATTAGAATCACGGGGACCTTAATGTGTAAGTGGGTTAATTATGGAATGATTAGCACACAAAAAGCACTCAAAACCTATAATAAATAGGGCTCAAAATAGCACTTTTTGGGCACTAATCACTATATCATTTACAAGTGTTAAAAAGCATGATATTCATATTAAATCCAAATCTTACAAGCTTGAGCCTGTAGGTGAGTTGGCAATTTAACATGGTATTAAAGCTTGATCTGGTAGGAGACCCTCGGTTCTATAACTTCCTCTACAATTTGAATCCCAAGTTGATTATTTGAAAGTCCATGAAGAACTTTGTTTGGTTTGTTTGACTCTTCAAGTGTCGGTATGGGGCCAAACATAAGGGAGGGTGTTGAAAGGGTGTCACTTCCAAATGTATCACCAATTAATCTACTTTGGTGTCACTTCCAAATGTGTCACCCCTTGGTACCCTCTACGTTATCAGTGGATGAGGTGGAGCTATGTTGTAGTGACACCTTCTATTTATGGTGACTTATTGTAGTGTGATGTTGTTTATGATGATGAAGATTGTTCATATCCTTCTTTGGAACCCTTTAAAGTAAAACGACCACTTGGAAGACCTCAACGACATATG
Source organism: Tetrastigma voinierianum (assembly GCA_016808115.1). Lineage (NCBI taxonomy): Eukaryota > Viridiplantae > Streptophyta > Magnoliopsida > Vitales > Vitaceae > Tetrastigma > Tetrastigma voinierianum. The sequence continues at coordinate 11,580 of JAEQBH010006980.1, read as the reverse complement.
GAGTTTAAACTCTGCCAAAAGAGACCTATTCATTGTTCTCGGTGTCATGGGATATAACAGGGCTACATGCACTAATCCTTAGTAATGGATTAATGCTTGTTTCCCACATGAACATGCAAATTTTATGTCTTTTTTGAAGTTGTGAAACCTAGTACCTGTTTACTATTTTTTAAAAACGCCCATTATCCGTTTACTATTTTTTTGTTAGCAAGCGAGATGTTTTTGAAATACGATGTTTCAACAATAGATGACCTTTGTTATGTTTTTGCAATGAGTTAATAAAACATATACATGGAAATCACTAATTGTGTTACTTTTTTGACATCTATTCACTTTGTATATTACGTTGTAGTAACCTGTTGATAGGTGTGAATCTTAGTAGCATTTTTAGTATGATTTCCATGTGTTTAATCTAGCAAATGCTAGATTCCACATCATTATCTCTTAGGAAATCTAAGCCCCATTTCTTATGTTTGAAGGTTTAGAAGGAAAATTAAGCAAAGTGATGGAATAAGTCAAGTTTAAATGAAGTTGTTGGTTGCTGTATGCTAGTTCGCCACAGTGAATGAGTTGTTCACCACGGAGTGGAGTTGTTCACCACGACAAAGGGTTGTTTCCACGTGAAGGAATTGTTCACCACGACGAAGAGTTGTTCTCACGGCAAAGAGTTGTTAGCCACTACGAAGGAGTGCTTCGCCGTAGGTGAAGCTCAAATTAAGAATGATACTTGACCTCGAGTTCGCCACAACAACGAAGAGGTTGGCAACAAGGTCAAGGCTTGCCATGGCAAGAAAGATTATGGAAGGCCACCCTCGAGTTCGTAAGGCGAAGGCGGCTTCATTTGCTATGAGAGTCAGACAGCTAGACAGCAAACTTTGGTTTTTAAGCCCATCATTGGCCCATTTTCCAAAGAATATAAATAGATGTTCTTTAGACATTTTTAGGGTTCGAACTTGGAGAGTGGGAGGCTCTCTCCTAGGGTTTCTCCTCTCTTTGAAGCTTGTTCCATTTTCTAAGGTTAGATTTCTTAGATTTGTTAGATTTAGGGTAGTTTTGTGAATTCCTTGGTTTGTAATTAACTACTGATGGAAATACAACCTTGTGGAGTGTGGATTTCATCTTGTATTTGAAGATTGAAGTCATTTGTAGCTTAACCTCTATTTTGTATTTCTATATCTTGTCCTTCTTCAATTTCTGCAGTTTTATGTTTATTATTAACATGAATTTGTGGGTTTTGATGGCTGAAATAATAGTCTAGGCATTCTATAGGGTTAGTTATCAGATTTGATGTTAGATTAGTCTAATCTTTGGTTTAGCTGGATGTTTTATGCTTGATTTTGTTGTATTTGGTGTTAATACTTGGATTATTATGGTTTCGGTTAATTGATATATGTTGAGAATTGGATCTTCGATCCTTTTACTGGGGTATCCTTGGTGACGCTTGGATTATGCCCTAAAATCTAGTTCTGATTCTCTTAAGGTGTGAATCAATTAATCGGGATTCGAATTAACCTAGTTAAAGAGACTTAGGGAATTAGAAAAGTCTAGTACTAAGCGGATTTCACTAGGAGAGGACACCAAATGTACTAAGTGGGGATTGCAAGAACATAACTATGACCAATCCAAACTTAGTCAAGGTAGATCTATTGCAAGGATGCAATGGTGACCAATAGAGTTCCCAAGGAAAAATGCCTTTAAAAAGTATCATCCTACTGACCTAGAAGGACGTAATTGTAAATAGGTGGATAGTATGAGAAAATACAAAGGGGAACACGAAAGTGGGATCCTTGTACCGTATCCTCGGACCAACTCAAGCTATAATTTACTCAACTTGGGTCTTATCTAGATGAATCATTAAGCATCAATGAAGATAACCAACCCTAGTTTCTCTATAAGTAGTTTTCTCCCGATTTTAGTTAATTAATCGAGTTTTCACAATGCATCCTGTTTTTGTTTGGTTTTGTTTTCATTAAGTTTTACAAAATCACCAAACCATTAAGTCACTCAAATAGTGAATGACTTTAGTAGCCTAGATACTTAATCCTCATTAAGACTACACCTTCCTCGTGGGATCGATACTTGGTTTTAAAAGAAATCCACTTTATTACTTGTGCGACCCGTGCACTTGTGGTTAGCAACACCTGTTCTTACAAGAATTCGAATCTAGATCTCCTGTAGCTCCTTACCACCCCTTTACCACTTGAGTCGGGCCTTAAGGGCACTAAATGTATTACTTTGTAAAGTTGCTTGAGAGCTTTTCTAGGTAGAGGGGATCCATTTCCAGCTTTTGGACTACGTCATACCTAAGAAGGTCATGTCCTTTTGTATCTTCTTTTGAATTTAACTATATCAAAATCTTCTATTCGAAACCAATTTCCCGATCCCCATCAGCAGATCAGTTTATCAGTATCCAGGATCGTCTACTGAATGGAAATTTTTCGGCCTTAATTGTCGTATTGTGTCCATTAACAATCTGTAATAGTTCCATTCACTGATCTTTCCAGAAAGCAAATTTTTGTAGAAAGACTTCCTATAAGGCCACATTTTCTTTAATAGTCAAGAAGTAATAAGTTATACAAAGATCCCTACATCTTTAACCAGAGATGATGGGGTTTTGATCTGCATTTTCTTTCAAGAATTCATATCATTTTGAAGTGCTTCACAATTTTTAGAGGATAAGTTGCATAAATGCCCTAAACTTTTGCCCGTATGTCCCACTTTGCATCTGAATTTTTTTCGATCCTAAGATACCTCAAGCGTTTCTTTCGTGATCACCCATCATCCCATTTAAAGTCACAAGAAATCAAGCTGGAAACTCTAACTTGCATGTGAGGTATTTAACAGGGTTTTAACAAGCGTTTTAACCATCCATGTCATTTTCTAACGGCAAAAAAGCATGATTGAGCTATGAGTAAATGTGAAAGTGTCTTGAAGTTGAAAGGATTCGGAAGCCTAGGAGTGGGACATATAATTTTTTAAAAGTAGGGGCATTGTACATCTTATCTAATTTTCCAGTCATTAGAATCATATGATCCATATTTATTTTTTAGTGATGGATCCTAATATAATGAATATGCAGCTATGCTGTGATTTCAACTAGTAGTACTTCAGGGAAATTTATGTTATGACGCTAAAGAAAAATGCTAGAGAGATTTGTTTCCAAAGAAATCTTGACAAAAGTGAAATTGCCAAAAGAGGATGTAATTGTCTTTAGAACTTGCTTTTTTACAAAGGTATTTTCAAAATAGAGAACAAAAAGATTTTTAAAGATGTCTTAAAATATATGGCCTTTATGGCAATCAAATAAACCAAAATCCTTATTTTGGTTGTTTTGAGATATTATCTTTATTTTTTTGGGATATTATTTTTATTTTTCATTACTATTTTGGGAGAATTAATTTATTTCTTATTACTGTTTTGGAACATTATTTTATTTCCTGTTATGCCTATGGTATAAATAGATGATTTAGGGTTTCTTTTAGGGACTTTTATCACTTTTATGAATTTATCAAAAAAAAATCAAAGATTTTTCTTTGCTTTGTTCTTTGAATTGAGACATTTTATTTACGTTGATCAGCAGGTGTGTTGATCAGTCATGCCTATTTGCATCGGTGGTATTAGAGCAGTTTCTCCCAATCAATGGCTGTCTTGGTGCTGTGATGACAGTCAATGTAACTCCCAAAAACACTATAATTTTTTATAATAAATTTTTTTATATATTCCGAGTATAGATTGAGCCAACTTTGGTATTTTCCGGGAATTGTTAAATGAATATTGATTAAATGATTATATGGCTAAAATCCAAATGCAAATAATATATGCTAAATGAGAATTGATTGGACCCGGAAATTAACCCAAGTGTAAAGGGAATTTGGAAATTGTGAAAAAAAGGACCTAAGGGTCATAAGTTATAAAGAATAAATGTCTAAGTGTGATTGATGAGGTTTGAAGTGCAAATAAAATGAAATGTGGGCTATAGAGCATTTTGGGAGAAACTTAAGTCAAAAGAATGCATTTTTGTGGCCAAACAAGGCCTTGTGAAGAAGAAGTGATTTAAGACGGGAGAAAAAATAGAAATGAGGAATGGTGTGTAGGCGAGCAGCAGCCTTACACTTAAAGAGGATTTGAAGACCAAAAGTGGTCTAAGGGAGCTCATTTAGAGCAATCTGTTTTTAGGAAAGAAAGAGAGGAGAAAAGGGAGAGGAGCTAGGGCTTGGTAGAAGATCAAGTTTTGGTGTGATTCCTTCCCACTTCTTGCTTCCTAATGGTCATGACCTACGAGAGAATATTAGAAGATGTTTGAGGTGAAAGAACAAAACCATAACTTCACCTTTTATGATTTTGATTTTGGGGAAAAGCCCTAACTCAAGAAAAAGGGGTTTTATTGGTGCTAAACCACTTTTGGTGTTGTTTTTGGTGGATTCCATGGTAGATTTTTATAGGATGGTTGGAGAATTATATTGAAGAAAAGGGAAGAGAATGGCGAGAAATCTTCCCATTTAGGCGGAACCATAGAGTGGTACCGGTTTCAAAGTTGAAGATAGGTACCCATTAAGGAGGAAGTGATCTTAGGTACCACTCCAAAATGATATCGGTACCCATTGACAAAAGTGTCTTGTCAGGTACCCGATCCAAGTGGTCTGGAGTGTCGATGCTTCTCTGATACATATTTGCATATTTTGCAGATTAAGTCCATATTCATACACACCGTGCAGGACCTTAATAAATGACTAATGGGGGTTCAAGTAAGAATGAAACTAGGTGAAAAACGTATCGTACCTCACCGCAGAGGCGTATGATTATTTGTTTAACCACTAAGAATGGAGAATTTGTATTTGACTAGGTACGAGTGAAGACGACAACCTGACCTAGGATTGGTATCGAAAGAGACAAGGGATCGATAATTTGGTTTGTTCACTGAACCTCTATCCCCTTCTTGCGAAGTGTATTGATAGTTTACCATATGTGAAATGATTGTATGGAATATGCATATATGGGAATTGAAGGAGTAAATCGAAATATAATGTTATCAAATAGAAATTGGGATGAATTGTCAAATAATTGCTTGTGTGCATTTATTTGAATTGTAAATGATATTGTCATATTGTGACATAACGGATCTAAGTGAATTATTAATGACCCACTTGGCGGGATGCACCAATCAGCATCCGTCATGATGATGTATGACATGTATTAAATGACCCTCATGGCGGGATGCACCAATCGGCATTCGTCATGATGATGAACCGAAATTGCTAAAGGTATAAGCACATTACCGAATGAAACATAAGACGGGATTCACCAAGTGGAATCCGTCGTGAAAATAAATTGAATAGTCAAGGTGACATAACAAACCTTGATGAGTGAAAATGAGATTGCAAACCAAATACATCTTTATGAGTATATGCTTAAATCTCATGAATTAAATTGTGAAGGAATTGTTGCATTGAAAATGCATGTACAAATGTGTAAGCATATGTATTGTTTATGCATTGACTATTGAAATAAAGTAACAAGCATGATTGGATAAAGGCATGTTGTATTAGATAGAAGGCGTATAAATTCACTAAATGAAAATGCTTAGCGTGTGATTTTTAACTATGCACGGGTATCCGTGACGGAAAGAGGCCCGAGAACAGAAGCGCGAGAGTCATAGAGAAAGCGTGCGGCGTATAAGTATATACCCCGACATGAGCATACATCACATTTTGAACATTGACATTTTGTAATCAAACGAATTGAACTAAGAAACATTGTTTTGTACAATGCCTTTAATGTAAATGTGTTTGTATAAATGTAAATGTTTATATAGATATCGTTTGCAACCGTTTTCGAGAAATATTTAAAGGAACATGTGCCTATGGTAAGTGAATTTGTAAATGTTTATAGGCTTGCCAAATGAAATGCTCCCGCGTGGTGAAGACTGCAAATGAAATAACATAAATAAAATGTTTTGATAAATAAATGAAAACAATCGGAGTAAACCGGGCTCTGATTCGGATTCGCCATTCGGGTCGAGCCGGGGATTCGGGTCGTGACACTTTTGAAAAGGAAAATTTAATAAAATGTAAATCAAAATAATTAAACGAGCATTCCAGATCCGGTTCGGACTCGCCAATTGGGTTGGACCGAGAAGGGGTGCTACGGTCAATCCCAAGACGATGATTGAGGATTGCAAGCTATTCGGAAATCGATAAGCAAACAATAACAATCAATCCAAAATTTAATTCAACAGGTTGAAAACAATACAGCTAATTATAGACAAGGGTGTAGAATGATGATGAAGAACAAGGCGGAAGAGTGGCCCACGTGAACGTTTTAAAATGTACATTCCAAAAATACAAAATTAAAGAAAGTCGACAATAGGATTTTGAGTGACACTTTAAATTAAGAGGCTGACTTTGGTGAATTTGCGAATCCACATGGTAGATAAAGAGGAGGAAGTCAGTGGCAACCAAACTACAGAGGATACGACGAATACAAACTAAAGGTAGATATTTTCTAACTTTAGTGGTGATCAAATATTGAAGGGTTTTAGATTGGTTATTGAGGTAGACATGTTCTTTGAATATATTGAGTGCTAGGATAGAAATGTTAAATATGTTGCTTATAGGTTAAGGGAGCATCGGTATAGTGGGATAGATTGAGGAGAGATGAGGATGAGAGAGGGCGTGGTCCATTCAAACATTGTAAGGATGAGAAAGAGATTATTATGAGGTAGATTTTTCATCTGGTGTGAACAACATATTTGTTATGCTTATCAGAGATGTACACATGGTTGTAGGAGAGTAAATGAATATACTATTGAATTTTAGATTAATGAGAAGAATCATTTACTAGAAAATGAGAAACAACCCAAGGCTTCACAAGCGCAGGAAAGGAACTTTCTAACTATTATTCATGACCCATCCTCACTTGTGGGCGAGTGTAAGGAGACCTAAGAAGTGCATTTGATGGTTGTGAAGGGAGAGGTAGAAATTAGAGATTTTATTGGGGCTCAAATTCCGGTGGAGGTGCAGACTTTGTTGGAGGAGTTTGAGGATGTGATTCTTGAAGATTCACCTATAGGGTTACCTCCTATGCATAACATACAACATCATATAGATCTGATTCAAAGTGATTCTCTTCCTAATCTGCCTTATTATAGGATTGAGTTCCAAGTAAAATAAAATCATAAGGGAGAAGGCAGAAGAGTTGCTATGCAATGGGCATATTCAAGCTAGCATAGGCACATGGGCACATGTAGAAAGTAGAGATTGGGTTGGGGCTCAAATTCCGATGGAGCTGTAGACTTTGTTGGAGGATTTTGATGATGTGATTCCTGAGGAATTACCTACAAGGTTACCTCCTAACATACAACATCTTATAGATATGGTTGTAGGTGCTTCTCTTCCTACTACCTCATTATAGGATGAGTTTAGGAGAATAAAATCTTGAGGGAGAAGGTAGAAGAGTTGTTAAACAAGGGGTATATTCCAAGGTTAACATGGGCACATGAGCACGTTCCAACTTTGTTGTGCTAGAAAGATGGAAGTTGGCGGATGTGTATTGACAATAGGGCGATCAACAAAATTACCATTGTATATAGATTTCTTATTCCAAGGTTGGATGATATGCTTGATCAATTGAGTGGAGCAGTTGTGTTTAGCAAGATTGATCTTAGGGATGGCTATTAACATATCAAAATCCATTTAGGTGATCGGTGGAAGACGATATTCAAGACAAAGGATGACCATAACAAGCTTCAACAAAGTATGGACCTTACTGGAATTAATTGAAAGATCAACAATAATGTGTGGGGTTGACTTACAGGGTTGGATGGGGATTTCAAAGACTTTCAATGTTGTTGATCTTACCTTGTTCCAATCATATATGAGTCTTGGATATCCAGAAGTAACTCGAGGACAAGTTATTCGTAAGTGGAGGTGTTTGATGCAGGGCATTAGATCAAATCAACCAAAATCCTTATTTTGATTGTTTTGAGATATTATCTTTATTTTTTGAGATATTATTTTTATTTCTCATTATTATTTTGGGAATTATTATTTTATTTCCTAATATTGTTTTAGAATATTATTTTATTTTCTATTATGCCTATGGTATAAATAGATGTTTTAGTGTTTGTTTTAAGGGACTTTTATCACTTTTATGGGTATCAAAAAAAAAAAAATCAATGCATTTCCTTTACTTTGTTTCTGAATTAAGAATTGGGTGACTATAAAAACTTTCCGAGTCAGTCTATACCATAAATTGGTGACTTAAATAAAAATTGAGTTACCAAACTCTAATATTTAGAGATATCTCTATAGTGGCAATCTCATACCAAACATTAAGGAAGTGCATGCGTGTGGCCGTCAATCGCTATTCTATTCAACATGAATTGTATGCCTACATGCGTGTGGGTGCGTGTGTATGTGAGGAGATTGCTGTTCGTATTCAACAAAGATTGTATGATTTCATTTGTGTGAGGAATTGCTCTCATGATGTCATTTCTGTTAGTATTTTCTTCCGTATATTAATCCATGCAAACAATGCAGAAATTAAGCATGCATTCATGATGTAATTTCTGTTAGTATTTTCTTCCGTATATTAATCCATGCAAACAATGCAGAAATTAAGCATGCACTCATTGTAGATAAGAGGCCTTGTAGTTTAAAGGAAGCAGAAAGAGGGAGAGAGGGATAGTGCGCTCTACATGCTCACTGAAATTGCTTTCGTCGATCTTCCAATATGATGATATATGAGTATGTTGTGGGAGCAATAATTGCTTCTTTTTTCTGGGTTTTCCTCCTCCTCACGTACAGTATACAGAAAAAGGAGACAATTGGGAAAATTGAATGTGGGAAGAGCTTTGAGGATGGAGGGGAGGAGGAGATATAAGTCAGGGTTATTCAACAAAAATACAGATGTGATCATTGTTGGAGCCGGCCTTGCTGGTTCTGCTCTGGCTTACAGCCTTGCCAAGGTCTCTCTCTTTGGTCATCTCTTTTCTAAGTAAAAATTCTGGACCCTATTTTCAAGTATAAGCAGGCAGATCCAATATTTTATATTTGGTGTGTCAACAATAAAAACGACTAATAGTATGAAAAAAATTTCATAATTAATGAGTTATCACATTTTCATTTGACATATTTATAAAAATTCATAAAAATTAGAAGTTAAAAATATTTTTATTCTTTGAATTGTCAATTATCATTTTGGAATTTAAAGGTCTAAAGTGGGCTGAAAAATGTTGACAGCTATTGGGATTTTGAGTTTGCAACTAATAATTTTTTTAAAATGTCAAAAAACACTTATAAAGGTGTTTTTTTGGTGTGTTAGTTGACACCCCTATTGTAATAAGTAGATATCAATACCTCTGTGCTTCAAATATTTTCCTTCCAACATTATTTTTAGTTTTTTTATATTTTATTCTTATTTTCAAAAGTATAGAATAAGCTAGCTAGCTTACTTTATAGAGAACCCAAAGTGTAATGATGAGCTCCCAAGTGTGTCATGATGAGCTCCCTAGTGAGGAGCACCGAAAAATATTCATACTATCACATTTCAAATTAAGGGAAAAGTTTTTTATACTACATAAATTTCTTAATCAAAACATATTTTAAAGCGGTGAGAGTCCTTACGCTCAAAGCTACATGGTTTGATAAGAGTCATTACATAGACCATCTCTCCTAGGTAGTTCTTTATTGAATTTTCTTGGCACAAGAGAATTGGTGAAAGTTTATTTTAAATTTGGTAAAATACTAAGGGCTATAAACCATTTTGTAATATTTGCAAAATATAATTCTGTTAGGATGAAATGAAGCATTTCTAATCTATTATAAAAAATAGTTTCTAAAAACTAATTTATATTTTCAAATAAAACTCTCTTTTAGATATATGAAGAAAGGTTTTAATCTATTTTAAAAATAGTTTAAAAAATTTTTATAATATGTTTCAAAATAAATGTTTCTTTGGATGTATGAAATGTTTTTAATCTACTTTTTTCTTTAAAAAGAAATTTTATATGAGAACATATGCTTCATTTTTTTTAATTATCAAATAAATATTTTATTTTAGACAAAAAAAAAAGCATTTTATGAAAGCAATTATCCTTCCAACCTTTCCACGAGGTCAGGAGATTTAAGGCATTTGGTTAGAATAAATACGCTAAAGACCTTTCCCATCCGGAAGAAAACAAGAGCAGTGAATTGGTATGCCAGGTAAATACAGCCCATCCATTTCCGATGTGCTCAAGAAATACTTTTAATTCATCTTTCTTCTAAAAATATCAATGTAGGATGGACGGCAAGTGCATGTGATTGAAAGAGACCTGACCCAACCTGATAGAATTGTTGGTGAAGTGCTGCAGCCTGGCGGCTATTTAAAATTAACTGAGCTAGATCTAGCGGGTGAGAAGAAAAGCCAGTTTGGAAACCACGTCAACAGTTTGTCACTTCACTTCCATGCTTGGCATAATAGAAAATTTCAAAATTTCCTTAATGTGTGTTGTGACAGATTGTGTGGATGAGATTGATGCTCAACGAGTGCTCGGATATGCCCTTTACAAGGATGGAGAAAGTATCAAACTGCCTTACCCTCTAGAAAATTTTCCTTCAGATGTGGCTGGGAGAAGCTTTCATTATGGAAGGTGGAGGAATTACAAGGATGAGGGGAGAAAGCAGCCTCTCTTTAAGTACACTCTTATTATCTCTTTGACAGATAGCAGATTTTATTCGTTTGTTTCATTCTCTAAATCCATGTCTGCTGGTGAAGTGTAAGATTGGAGCAAGGAACAGTCACCTCCCTTCTCCAGGAAAAAGGAGCCACGAAAGGGGTGCATTACCGGACGAGAACGGGCCGAGAAATGACAGCATATGCACCTCTCACTGTCGCATGTGATGGCAGTTTCTCAGAAACTGCACTCTCTCTGTCTGAACCAAAAGGTGAACAGTCGACCTAAATTAGTTTTTAAGGGCATTTTAAAATTCAAAAATTTTGTCAAATCTAATAACTAAGCTCCACTAGTGATATAGAACTAAGGGAGACTCTGCTTAGATTCCCCTTGAAACACATAAAAATTTAAAAAAATTCAGTGGGGCAAATACCTTGGTCCGTCACTGAAGGTGAAGAATACTATCTCCTATCATAGATCATATTTCATAGCACTCTATAATCATACCGCTACAAGCCAAGTTTCTTGGATTTTTACACATACTTCATATGTATTATCATGTAATATTTATTAAAATGAACGTTATATGATTAACAAATAATAAGTTTTGGGAAGTTACTTTCAAAACTAACAGCAAAAAATGAATTGACTTGAATTCAAGGAGAGTGGTTCTCTCACCTTAAATAAGTATTATATTCCTAGAATCCAGTATACATAAAAGAAAAAACCTAACGGCTAGCTAAGTGTATTGGGGAGAAGTAATTTCTACCAGTTAAATTAATACCTTTTATTTTTTTATATTAGTGTGATCAGACCATATTATTCATTGTTACATACATAGGAATTAGAGTTTATTTCACAGAACCTGAAAATTCATCAATAATAGTTTTTCTCATTGTTGGATTTGAACCAAGGGTATTCATAAC